>JAODLL010017279.1:0-27224 GCA_026546735.1 Forbesichthys agassizii | reverse complement strand
ATGCAGATTAGTCTATTGACAGCCAGGGCATGAGAGGATCTGCACCGCTGCTTCAGTGCCATAGAGTGTGTGTGTGTGTGTGTGTATCTGCTGCGTGTGCGTGTGCTTGTTGTCTCTGTGTATGTGGCGTGTTCTTAGCTGTAGGTTAATCACAAACATTGCTATCATGTCTCGAGTATCCACATCCACTTTGAGAACCGACGCGCTTTAACTTCGCGTTTACTGTACCCGCCAACATGGATTAGCACAAATTAAAAGACCACTTTCATATTAACACACGTTAGCAAGTGTTGGCACACTTAGCACACATTAAAAGCACGCCTTAGCACAGACAAACACATGTAAGCGCATATTAGCACACTTTAACACACGTTATAAGCACAAACGTTACAGTAGCACGCGTTAGAAGCATGCTTTAGCACAGATTACCACACGTTAGCAAGCGTTTAGCGCATATTAGCATACATTAGCATAAGTTAGAAGCACAAACGTTACAGTAGCACGCGTTAGAAGCATGCTTTAGCACAGATTAACACACGTTAGCAAGCGTTTAGCGCATATTAGCATACATTAGCATGCGCCACACCAAAGGCAAAGCCATTGCTGACGTTTCGGGGGGGCAGCACAACGTTACAGTAATGTTACTTCATAATCACACTGCTGTCACATCCGCTGACATAGGCGAGAGGTGTCAGGTTCAGCCTGACTCTGTGTAACCCGAGCCCAGAATCAAAGGAAAGGATCAAAGTGTGTGTGTGTGTGTGTGTGTGTGTGTGTGCTGTTCCTAATCGGGCAGAAGTTGGCAGAGCTGTCTCACCTGTGCCCAACTGTCCTCCTCATTTTCCTGAGTGCAGCATTGAAGACAATACACAGAGTTAGATACACAAACACACACACGCACACACACGCACACTAGGCATGGGTACTCGAGTGCTTGTCTGTGACAGCAATGCGCAATAATACGTTTCATGATTGATGATGACAATGCACAAATAAATGTGTGAATTCGTTAATTTAATCTATCAATTTAACGAAATAGGCTACGTAACATAATGTCACATTGTACTGCAATAGTCTAGTAGGTAGTCCGGTTCCAAACAACATCGCCATAGATTTGGACATGCAGTCTGACGAAACAGAAGGCAGATTTGTTCCTATGTGCCATTTTGTCCGTCAAACAATACTTTCCGCCTGTCATGAAATCCCATCAACATCTCAATTAAATCATCATAACTTAATGAAAATTCAGTTCATACCATTTTCTGAAAACTGGAAAACTAGCCTATTCAATGGTTTATTTGGATAAAATGAGAGATTGCGGCCGTACATCCAAACACAGCATGTGTTTTAAGGTAATACACATTCTCACTCCCTCTTGCGTGCGCTCTATGCGACATACATACTATATTTAATACGCATTTTGCTTCCGTATTAATGCCCCGGCTGCGGTCATGTTCGGTCATCTTGGAACAATTCATAATACGTCTGACGGCCTTTTTATAGGACTACACTAGTGCACTGTAACCTAGTATTTTTAGAGATGCTTGGATGTCACGACAAAGCCTATACGTGAGAGTTTCTTTTTATATACATAGTATGTTTATTCAAATTAAAAACTGTCATCGCCTGGTGCATCCTTTAGTTTTCTAATGCATTTCATTTCCCCCAAGCCAAGAATACAGATAAGTGAGTACTCGCTCGTTTCCTCTGTCGGGTACTCGAGCAGTCAAAATGACCAAAATGCACATCCCCATACACACACACACACACACACACACACGCGTTTGTAACACCCAGACAGACAGACAGACAGACAGACAAGCACAGACATAACAATAACGAAACTGGCATGCAGCAGACATAAAGACCAACGGAAATGGGCATATGTTGGGCACTGCGGAGACAGTGTGTGTGTGTGATGGGACGAAGGGGGTGTACGGGTGAGTGTGAGTGGGGTGGGGTGGCCTGGGGGGGGACGGGGGAGACACTCAGATGGCACTGACCGCTTTAGTGGATGAGGCCAGGTTCTCCATCTCTTCGTGAGTCACCCACACATTGCCGGAGGACTGCTCGGAAGAATGATAGGACACACACACACACACACACACACGTGAATGTAAACCACTTTGCACAAACAGCATACACAGTGCGTTATGTTGTTACACACATACTGTGAGACCAACATGCAATGTGCAACCACACACACACACACTTGTATCTGTGTACAGTATGTGTGCATGTGCGGTTCTCTATGCATGGTGCTCACACACATGCGTGTGACATGCGTGTGACGTGCGTGCACATGCGTGTGACGTGCGTGACATGCGTACCGTCCTGGAGGTGAGGGGGGCCGAAGGGCTGGTGAGGGACACCATCTCCTGGATGGCCAGGCGTAGCTTGAGGCGGTGCAGCGGGTTGCTGATGCCGATCTCCCGCTGGATCTCCGTGTCGGACAACGCCGACATCACGGCGCCGCTCTTCACGTTGGCGCGGCACGCTGCCACGTACCAGGCCGGCATGCCCACCCACAGCTGGGATGGGGGCATGCGATCAAGCGTCACAGGTCATTGATATTGACTATCAATAGAAATGTATTCAATAAAAAATGTTACAACGTTCTATCCATCAATATAATTATTACGTTTTTTTTTTAAATACTTTTTTAATGAAACAATTTCATTGTTGTTTATTGTGTACTTAAAGCGTTGACCCACACAGGTGTGTGGTCGCGCTACAAATCACTGATGTCAGCACAGCTAATACTGTGCCCCTCATAAAGGCTGAGTCAGGGAGGTGTCTGTACATGCCCAAACAAGCCTGAGAAAGGGTCTGATCAGCCAAGTTAACTCATAACACGTGTGCGGTGTAGTGATGGTCACTACACCGCATTACATCCACATGATTTTTGAGGATTTTTAAGCATATGGCTGTATTGAAATATGTCTGTTGTTTGTTATGCCAGGTCACCCTTGACTCATCTCAATGGGGTTTTTCCTCTGATCAAATAAAGGTGAAATAAAAAACTAAATAAATGTATTCGTGCTTAAAGTCACTATATTGTAGCTTTGTTTGTTCGGGTGAGTCTGGGAAGCACTCTTATGAAGGTAGGTTTCACTGCAGGATAAAGCTGAACAGGTAGCAAGGTAGGTTAGTGAGAATCACCTCAAGCCAGGAGACTACAGTCGGACCGTCCCACTGGGCGAACGGGAGACCCCTTCTCCTGGCGTCTTCCAGAAGCTCATGTCTGAGGCGAGGAGCATGTAGGGGCAGAGGAGCAGAGAGAAGGAGAGAGAAGGAGAGAGAGAGAGAGAGTAAGGGGAGAATAGAGAGAGAGACACGGGAGAGTGACCACCAGTTTGCCAAAATAAATGGACGAGCAGACAATGAGAGAAACTAAGAGAGAGCGAGAGAGAATGTGATAGAGAGAGAGAGAGAGAGTGAGGGAGAGAGAGCGTTTACTTTTTCTTCATCCTGCGGTCTCTCTCAGCCTGTGTTCCCAGCTTGCCCAGTGTCATGGTGTCACCGATGCCCATCTCAAAGTCTGAGACACGACACGGCAGTGTTAGTTCTGATGAACCCCTCTCTCTTACACGTGCACTCACACACACACGCACGTACGCAGACACACACATAGATTTTCAAAGGCTGTTAGCGTCGTCTATCACAAGTCTATACGTAATTCCAGTACGGCGCTATGTGCAGTGTACAAACAGCCAGACTCGACCACGTCGTTCAGTTTCTTAACTAATTCCTACGGTGCAAGTCTGCTTTTGGTCCATTACTTATGTATGTTTAGAAAGGTGTCCCCAATAAAATGTATTATTATTCATATTTTCCTATGGAGCGCAGCGTAGCTCTTGCAACGTTACATTGTGTATGCAGTAGCGTCAGGTGAAGGGCTACGCAGGCGTTGACAAAATCCAAAGCATTGTGTAAAATGCTTGCGTAAGCATGGCTGGCTGTACGTATTGTGGATGTCATATGTCAACGTGTTACAGCTTTTAAAATAATTAATCTCCTCATTTTATATTCAAAGTATTCATTAATTGTCATGTTTTTGATCATCACAATTCATCATATTTGTTTGCAGTTTCTTAGGTTTTCAATAAAAATCATTTTTGTATTCTGACACGGTCGAAACAGAACTGTGTTCATTTCCAGGGTTTGTTTTATTTTTATCTAACTTTGAGATACATTTTTCTAATTATTTTTATTGTAAAGAAATGGCTTTGCTGTAGTGACGATGTTTGGACATACACATTTACTGTAGAAATGCTGGTGACTGTGACGACTTGTCGGGGATGAGGAGAATGCTAATAAAGAGCCGTAGTGCTCGTAACGCTTGAAAGCTTGTGCGAACTCCGTCGCAGGTGACAAACTGGTAACAACACGACAATCACGGACAATGACAAGACGAACAAGACAACAGATATAGCCCTGATGGGCAGCAGGTGGCAGGGGTTGCGCTCTCCTGCACGTGTGGCAAGGAGATGAGCAGGTAGCGGGTCTGAGGTCAGAACGCCGGTGAGGAAGACCGAGGGAGGCGGGCGCTCGGCCCCGCCACCTAGGGCGTTACAGTGACAGATGGTACTATAGGCCACCAGAGCTGAAACCAGTTGCTGGGTCCACTGTGACAGTCACTGGCCAGTATCAATATCTGATGTATCAGATTCCAAATCCAGACCAGCAAAGAAATAAATACGGGTCCCATTACTCATATGGACAAAATGTGATATAGAAGAACTATAATGATTTGTATTAAAAACATAATTAATGAATATCCTGAATATCACATGAAAATATTAAATGTTTCTTATAAAGGAACAAAAACACTTACAAACACTTAACTATCAAATCCATAGGAAATTAATATTTGGAAGCATCGCCATGGATACCAGCTGTATGTAATCAGAAAGAGTATTCTCGTAGAATGTTGCTTTTAGTTCGTATAAACATTTACGCATCCAGTATGTATGTAAGACTAGCAGCAGAGCGCCACACAGGTCACGGTGTACCTGGTATCGCCGCCAGAGTTTGTCCCTCTCTGGCCACCGTCTGATCCATCCGTCCGCCCTTTTCCTTCTTCCCAAACAGACGACCGATAGACGACTTGATCCGATTCTTCTGCTTGCTGCAATGACAACCACTTACAGTGTTTTCTCACATGTTTGAAACTAAAAGAAAAATACAACGAAGACCTCCATTGAAACATGTTCTTAGTCTAAGACTAGGCTTGATTCATGTCTGTTAAATCAGCCCAGTTACATAAGCATAAATTTAGCCCAAAAAAACCTGTTAAATGGTATATTCATGATATAGTGCGCGTTTGCTTTTATTTAGGTTTATTTAGAACAAGTTCTGCCATTTTACATGGTACAGTAGGTGCCAAACATTTGTAAACTTTGTAAACCTCACACATCGAAACGCATTCTGAAGCAAAGTGTAGTACTACAGCTTTAATTATGTTCCTATTTACAGAGCCAGGGCTGTGTAGAAGTATCACATTTATTTGTCAACACAGAGAATAATAAGATATAGCGAAATGTGAGGAGATATTTGGTGAATTTGACATTGTATGTATTAGATTACAACAAATAGCTTGCAATACTGACTTTACCTTTAATTCAATGTCAAGTGAACTGCAGTATAAGCCCTATGAGAAGCATCCACTAAGTAATGTGTCAATAGGCCCTACTAAAGCACAACAAGGACTGTAACTGTGTGCATTTTTGTGTAAATGGTAAATGGACTTCTTGTATGGGTTTTACTTGTTTACTTGTATGTGTTTATACTAATTATTTGCATCACGTCACCCGTGCAAAGAGACAGCTGACCACCAAAAGCAGTTAGGATTAGGTGCCTTGCTCAAGGACACCTCGACACTTGGTGAGGAGTTAGCGGGGTTTGAACAAGCGAGTTCTTGATCACCTATCGCCCCGCTCTACCACTGCGCCACTTTGTGTTTGTGTGTGTGTGCGTGTGTGTGTGTGTGTGTGTGTGTGCACGTTACAGATTGACTCTCCAACGTGCACGTGCGTACCCGCGCCCGTCCTCCAGGCTGCCGGTGAGCTGGGCGAAGTTGGTCTCCAGACGCAGGCTGCGAGGGGACGAAGGAGGGGACGTCTCACACTTGATGGTGGCCTTGTCCTCATGCACCTCCACCGGAGACTGGGGCAGCATTGACACAGGACAGGAGGAGGAGGAGAAGAAGAAGAAAAAGCAGCAGAAGAAGAATAAGAAGTAGAAGAAGAGCGAGAGCTTGAAAAGAAATGGTATGAAAAACAATGTGGCGTATAGCTGCACGGGGCGACTTATACTATAGTGGAATATTAACATTTAATACAGTAAACAGCACTTGAAAGCTGAACCAAAAACATACAGGGTGCAATTGCATCATGTGACCAGAGTGGCCGCCACTCTGCCAAAGTATCGCACATGCTGTAAACAGCTACGTTAGCATAAACAAGACTCACCGCTACTTTTCTGCGGTGTTTCCTCAAGTCGCTCGGCTGTTAAATAAACAAAAAAGGAAAAAGAATATTGTAGTAGGTGCAGCTACTTGATCTATTCATGTTAGAGTTTGAGATATCAGCCAGATATATTATTATTTATATATTATAATATATTATATATCCATGTTCCAGCCTGAATAAAGATCTAATTCAGGGGTTCCCAAACTTTTCCACGCCAAGGCCCCCCAAATAGTGTTTGGAAATGTTTTTTAAAACCCATTCCCATTTCCTTACTTACATTTAATGCAATAGACTAATCATTTTATATTTCAAATATTTTATCATTCCATCGGATTGGACAATACAGTTTTCTCGTCTAAAGTTACATATGCAATGTTTCAGTTGAGGTTAACAACATGAGTGCATACAGTTAAAAGATCAACACTGACGATTTGTGATTAATGATAGTTTTCCTGGTAGGCAATTAGAAATGAGGCATGGTAAATCTGAAATAGTGTTTTTTTTTTTTTTATTCTGTTTTATAATAAATACTAATCTAGAATAATGTACATTTCTAAAAAAATTTGCTGAGACCCCCTTGTCGGCCCCCAAGGTCGTCGCGGGCCCCACTTTGAAAACCACTGCTCTAACTCACAGTAGTGCTATTTTCACATTTAAACGGGACTAAAACGGACCAGGGTCATGATGCCCAGCTGGTGGCTGGCGTTGCGTGCATGGTGTTTGGGCGTGGAGCGACCGCTGGTGGGCGGGGAGCAGGAGGAGGAGGCCAGCGATTGGGCGGTGGCAGAGGTGGGCATGGCCCGGGGGCGGAGCGTGACATTCAGGCCGTCCATGCTGCCGCTGTTCACGCGAGACTCGATCTCATCGGAGCGGAGGTCCGTCGACTCTCTCTCCACCTGGATCATCCTGCGTGGTCACACACACGCACGCACACACACACACACGTTTGAGTTGCAGTCAGCTTCTTCTACAAGAATATGTGATTGTTCACTGTGTCTATTCTTAGCGTTGCTAGCTAGTTCTCTAGTAGCAGTAGCCTGTTTTAGCCTGCGGCCCGCCCTATATCCAGTAGCAGAATCCATATTGGCACATCCGTGGCGATGCGGCACTTATCGGTCACCTGATCTCTTCGTTGATAGCGTCCAGCTGCTCCTGCAACATGAGCGCAAGCGTCTGGGCATCCGATTGGCCGCTGGGGGACAGGAGGGTGGAGCCAACGTCATCATCAAGGTCCGACTCTGCCTCCATGTCGCCGCCCAGGAGGTGGCTGACGCTCCCACGGAGGGAGGGGTAGTCCTGCTCCATCATGGCACACACCTGGCACCGCACACACACACACGCACACGCGCACGCACACACACACACACACACACACGGACAACAAAGGTTATTGATGAGTCGCGTGCTCTCATACGACGGCTACATTTCATAACTTCTCTACAAGGCATGCCGTGCACATGCATGACAGAAAGAGATGAAGTGGATGGAGAGGGCTCACTTACATCAGGCAACATGTCCGCAGCAGCAGGTGTGACGTTGGCGGAGAGGGCAGAGAGGTTAGTACAGAAGGGTGAGTTAGCGTGAGATCACCCACCAGGGTCCCACTCAATCTATCAATCACACTAGTGAAGCATTATTATGATCTGACCGATTATTTGGGTCAATACCGATTGCCGATTTTCAATACACAAAATCGACAAATATCGATTTTATACCTTTTGTATTTCCAGTATTATTCATGAATTTAAGGTACATTTTTAATCCAGGGAAATGCCTGAAATCACGAAAAGGTTAAATTAATGGTGAGAGGCCTTAATTGTGCGTGTTTGTGTGTGTTTGTGTGTGTTCACACCACAAGACCCCAAGCTGACAGGTGCTCGACGATTGGGAATCGATCGCTGGGTCTGGGTGGATTGCCGTGCATCGTATTTTCAGCTGAAGGTGGGAGAGGTCTGGAGAGTGGAAAACCCCCTTGGTGAAATTAAACGGTTCACACCATAATACACCTAGCTGACTTGGTGTCCAATAAGACCCAGGTGAAGGCGGTCCTGAGTGGGAGAGGGAAACCCAATAACAGAGTGTGTTCAACGGACGGCACTTCCTTCCACCATTTATGCATACCCAGCGTTCCATGCAAGTCAATGGGGATGTCCACATTTTTCACCATACTATTGCCCATTATCATTACTCCTCTCTGGGGGCGATAATGGGCATGTTGTTTTCTTTAGTATATTGCATTACTCCCAAGTACCGATCTGAGGCCCGTTGAGGACGATTTCTGCAGGAAACAGTTTGGAGGTAAATTGACTTTGTTCCAGGCCATGCGTGGTAGATGTAGCTGACGGGGCGCTGCCTACGTCAACCTATATCCTCCATAGTTGGTGACACACCCACTTATGAGACCAGAAGCGTTCCATTTTGGCTTCCACTGAAAGGCATTACAACTCTCCATATTGTTATTTTCCCAATATCTTTGCCCCGTTTGTGAATGGGATGCATATATTACCAACTGTGGTGAAAGGCAGTCAGATTGGGGTCTGGCGTGTTGTGGGCACTGCTTTATACAGGCCTGTTTGTTGCTGAGTGCACTCGTTAAGCACTGTGTGTGTGTGTGTGTGTGTGTGTGTGTGTGAGACACACACAATAGAGACCGCATTAAACACGTTGCATGTCTGCTTATTGCTGAGTCAAGCATTGTGTGTGTTCATGTGTGTGTGTGTTTGTGTGTTTATGTGTGTGCGCACATATGTTTATGCGGGTGTATATGTGCATATGTGTGTGTGTGTTCGTGTGCATGTGTGTGTGTGTGAGAGAGAGTCAGGAGGGCACCTTGTTGGGCTCGTCCCGTAGCGCTGCCAGCCGGCCCTTCTGTGCCCGTCTCATGACAGTGGTGCTGTAGTGGCCATCTTGACCCTCCACCACCGAGTAGCGGAGGTCACTGGCACTGCCCACGTGAGACCTGGGGGGGCACGCACGCACACACACACACACACACACACACACACACGCACATGAACACGCAGTCACAGTTACAGTTTAGTATCCATGACCGTACGTTTGCAGTCCTTAAGTATAACAAGTATAAGATGGAATAAATCAGCGTGTGTGTGGGCGCACGTGTGTGTGTACATGTGTGCGTGTGTGTATGTTTGTGTGTGCATGTGCAAGTGTGTGTGCGGGTGTCTGTACCGTGGATGAGAGCCGTCCCCAAATACACCACTGCGACGCTTCAAATGCTCAATCTCATTCCTCAGCTTGTCAATCTCACCGATCAGCCGCTCCTGAGGGGGGGGTGGGGGGGTGGAGAGAGGGGAAAGAGGGGAGGAGGAGGAGGAGGTGGGGGGGGGGTAGAATGGGAGAGAGAGCAAGACCTTTTTTATACAATTATATTAACACAAAATGTAATATATTTACATTCCTTCACTTTTTTTTTTCTCTAAAAGATAAATTACGTGGCACAAAGAACATCTCTCAGTCCAGAAATGCTTTTTAGGGTCGGGATTTGATTTTATGCTACGATTACTCAATCTTGAGACACGCTAAATGACCACAGCGTGAGAGAGAGAGAAAGAGAGAGAGAGAGAGAGACAGACAGACACAGAGAGAGGGAGCCTGTCACAACATGACTGTGGCTGACTTCTCCCTTGCATCAACCACCATACATTCGTGTTAATAAGGAACTGTCAGTATTTGTAAAATCTGTATCCATGCTATGTTTATTACTTCTATGTATATTTAATGTATATACCAGGGGTTTTCAACGTGTGGGAAAGTGGGCCTCCCCTCAAAGAACATAAAAATATCGAAGCCCCCCCAAACACACATTCTCCTATATACTATTTGCTATTATTACTATTATGTTATTAATGTTATGACTACTGTTCCACTCAGGCATAACAATTGGTTTCAACAAATACACAGTATATACTATATACTGTGTACATTTTGTTTTCTTTGCTGTTGTTGTTGTTGCTTTGGCAATATGAGAAATGATCTTGTCATGCCAATAAAGCCTTTCTTGAACTGAACTGAACTGAGAGAGAGCGAGCGAGCGAGGGAGGTGCCCTGTGGGACATGGGGTGGCACCACATGTGTTCGGGGGGCTCGCGGACTCACTGACCCGGGTGTGGTGGAACTCCTCCAGCTGCTTTTGGCAGTTCTCCAGGTCCTGGATCAGAGCGTTCTGGACAGAGGAGCAGCCAGGTCACATGATCAGATGTGCTGGAGACCCCTGTGTGTGTGTGTGTGCATGCGTGTGTGTGTGTGTGTGTGTGTGTGTGTATGTGCAGGCTGTGTGTGTGTGTGTGTGTGCGTGTGTGTGCATGTGCGTGTGCGTGCGTGTGTGTGTGCAGGCTGTGTGTGCAGGCTGTGTGTGTGTGCGTGTGCGTGTGCGTGTGTGCATGTGTGCAGGCTGTGCCTTGTCCTCTAGGGCTGCCATGCGCTCCTTGAGGTGCAGCTGCAGCCTCTCGTTGGACTCTGTCAGCAGGCGGTCCACCGTGTCGGAGAGACGTCTGTTGTGCTCCTCGTTCATCTTCTCCCTCTGTCTGGCCTGGTGGGAGGAGGGGAAGGGGGGGGGGGAGAGAGAGAGAGAGGTTATTTCTTACTTTCCCTGTCAAACACTGTCTCCATTACGGGTACATTTATGCGGCTAATCGAAACATCTCTGTGTGGATTTATGGGATGAACTGAGCGTTTCCAACAAAACCACCCGCCTAACTGGTCTTCTTGGCCAACATAGGATTTTTACACCCAGGATGACATAATTACTGTGATTATCTTGATGATTAAAGGGGATTAAGCCCTCTCGCTAACACTATTGGACCTGTGCTCAGCACGTTTCTATTCTAGTTTAATGTAGAGTAAACACACACGCGCCCACACACTGACACACACAGACACGCTTCATCTGAGAGGTGCTGAGACTTAATATAGGCAGGCGATTGCATGCAGAGAGATTATCTATAACAGACCTGAATTGGGTCTATACCCATTAATAATCAAAATCCAGAAAAAGTCTGTAAAATTCCACACCCGCCTAAAAGAAAGTGACCCACAATAAAGCTCTAATCTACAGAGAGATGAACCTACAGAAGAGCCCCCTCAACTCTGTGGCTCTGCTCAAAAACACACCTCACCCCACTATAAAAACAGCAACATAGCCACACCCGAACAAATTATGAGTAAACAAAAAGAAAACGATTTGACACACCAGAAGGTGGCAACCAACAAAACTAAACAAGATGGGTTGCTACCTTTCCCTAAATACCTAACAACTGTAACAGACCCAAAATCAAGAAAGCATTTGATATACAGACTCAGCGAGCACAGCCGAGCTATAGAGAAAGGGCGTCATAGACAGACCTAGCTCCCAAGAGAGGACAGAATATGTGCACACTGCCCGCAAACGAGGTGGAATCAGAGTTGCACTTCCTAACCACATGCAAAATATTTCCCACAGATCACACACACACACACACACACAAGGAATTTGAGACGAAAACAAATGCAGTATCGTATCTATTAGTCGAAGTAGAGCTATGTGCGAACACAGCAGCTTGATTTGTGACCCGCTGCCATAAAGAAAGGTTAGTCAGTATTTCTTTAACTATTTATACCCTTATGTATGTATGACATATCTTATTTCCACTGTTTTGGCAATGTACAATGTTACTGTATTTTTATTATTTATTTATTTCAAAATGATTTAGCAATTGTATACAGTAAATAAGTCAGTGTTGGCTAGGGTTTATACCCTAATGCAATATAATGTTTTTTTAATTAAATTTTATTTTAATTATTTATGTACGTGTTATTTCTTAGAGATTGTAGCTATTTTATAAATCCTTATTCTATTGTAAAGTGACTTGACACTGAGTTATAAATAATAATAATGTTATAAATAACAAAACTGGTAATTTTAGCAATTTTATAGATCATTCAGTGTTTCTTTAATGATATTGATTATTTTTACCCCCCCCCCCCCCCATTATTAATCTATCTATTTATTTCTTTGTGATTTTAGATTTGAGTGATTCGTGCCAATAAAGCTTATTGAATTGAACTGAATTGAGATTAGCTCCATATTCATGTGCGTGTGTGTGTGTGTGCGCGTGGGTGTAAAGAAACACAAGATACATTACATAGCCAGGGGATGGTACACACACACACAGAAAGAAAGACAAAGAGAGAGAGAGAGAGAGAGAGAGAGAGAGAGAGAGAGAGAGAGAGAGAGAGACACACACGCACACACACAGAGAAAGAGAGAGAGAGACAGAGACAGAGAGAGAGAGAGAGAGAGAGAGAGAGAGAGAGACACACACACACAAAGAGAGAGAGACACACACTCACCCTTCCCAGTTCCTGGTTCTTCTCTTCCAGTTGTGATTCCAGTTGTCTGAGACGCTCCTCCACGTTGCCATGGCGCTCCTCGGCCTGCAGAGGGAGACACTCATCGGTCTTTGCAAATGCCTTAATATGTTCTACTGTATACAGAATTAAGAGACCACTGTACAATGTTACATAAATAGAACAATTATATAAAAGTATAACTCAAAAAAATGATTATATGTAAAAAGAAATAAAAAAATATATAAACAGTACAAATCTATGAAAATGCTGCAGTGGCATCTTAATTCTGTGGCTATATACTGAATGTATGTATGACTAGGATTAACTTTGCTGTGTCATTTGCTCATCAGTCCAAATGGTTGTACAATGGCGTCATTAAACACTTATTAATCATTATTATTATTATTAATAATTAATTTAGAAAATGCTTAAGAACAGAAAAGGACACTGCTGGCAACATTAGACACACACGTGTGGACGCACGCGCGCACGCACACAATAATTCCATCCCAACAAGATATCATTGTGTTCTAGCCTGAATGAGACTCTGTGTTGAAGTGTCGTTAACAAACACTGACTTCTTGGCTTCAGGTGATGAGTGAATATTGAGTGAATATTTTCATTCACTGTACATTTTCACAAACAGAGTTGTTCCCTTCTGGACACCTCTATGACTCTGGCACACACTGTACAGTTTGTGTGTGTGCGTGCATGCGTCCTGTGCGTGCACGTGTATACGCAGGAATACCGTAGAAGTGACAGACTAAAAACTTTGCTAACCTAATGAGTGAGGTACAGTGCACAGCGTGTGTGTGTGTGTGTGCACGTATGCGTGTGCGTGTGTGCGCGTGCTTGAGGATGAAGTACAAACGGCGAAATGCAGACATCATCGTCAATCATTTAAACTTAAAATGCTAACTTGTTTCTTTGTGTGCTAACACCCGGTGTAAGTGTATGTGTGTGCGTTACCTTGGAGAGGGCTGCCACTCTCTGGGCCAGCTCAGCCTCCACCTCGGGCAGAGTCTCGGCCTTCCTCATAGTCTGGGCCAGCCTCTGCTCCGCCATTTCCAACAGCTCCTGCAACTGACGGACCTTCTCCTCGCTCTGACACACCCACACACACACACACACACACACACACGCGCGCACACAAAATGCAGGGTCACCAGCCAATAGTAATGACAGATGAATCTCTGTTTTACACTGTCCTTGTCTGCAAGTTAGATTTGGTTGCATTCTCATTTATTCCATTTTACATCTTACTTTCTCTCTCTCTCTCTCTCTCACACACTCACACACACACACACACACACACACACACACACACACACTGAAGGTGTTATACTGGATCTGGCTTAAGTTTATGTGATGCTTCTCAACCTCACATTCTGCAACACTTTCACAATCACGTACAGGTCCTAATGGAAACGGGTTTTGTTGCTCGTGTTTCAAATGTGCGGCCGCCCTTCACTTCACCCTGAACTGCTCATAAACTCGTTCTCTCTCTCTCTAAAACTTTCTCCACATTGAGAGATACATATCAATTATGAATATCTTTTCTATATTTGTAGGCCGTCTATAAAAATTATGAGCTCTGCTAAGAAAACGTGAAGGTGTTTTCTCTTTCGAGGAGTAACTGTAAATTATTATTAATTGATTGAAGTGTTACCCCCGAAAGCAGTCGGTAAAGTAAGTCTCAAATATGATAGTCATCTACATATAGTATACTGTGCACTTCTTGGTATTTCAAAGCTGCACTAACTTGCATTTAAATTAATCTCAGTAGAGTTTTTCCAGTTTTATCTATCTTATTATTGCCCCTGGTGCATTGTGGGTAACACAGTTAGCGCATGAGACATGAAAGCCTGGAGACAGACACGAGCGTATTAGCCTGAATCCATACGTTTCAATCAAACAACTTAATAGCATCTTGCATTAATATAAATTTGCAAGATGGCCTGGTGAGGTAGTCCATTCATAACAGCAGCAGGATGCAGTTACGAATACACAGATGCAATTAGCTTCTTTTGCCCCAGGCGGTGTCTCTCAAATGTATGCTAGCAAAGCTTCAGGAGACCACATGCTGTGTGTGCGCGTGTGCGTGTGTGCGTGCACATGTACAGTAAATGCACCGTGTGCGCGCATACATTGCATAGGCGTCCCCTTCGAAGCAGATAGACAGCTCATTCCAGACAATTGTTGCTTTGAAGAGTGGTTTATTTCCAACACTTTGCTGTAAGTCATACGGAATTTACTAAAACTATGAGGAAATAAAACAACAATAAATTGAGGTGCTACAGCCACAAGAACATCATCAGCATTAGTTTACTAGCTTCCACGTTAGCCATATAGCTAACATGGTAGTTTACTAGCTTCCATGTTAGCCATATAGTTAACATGGTAGTTTACTAGCTTCCATGTTAGCCATATAGTTAACATGGTAGTTTACTAGCTTCCATGTTAGCCATATAGCTAACATGGAAGCTAGTAAACCATTCACAAATCAATACAACATTCAATAACGTCATAATAGCATTTACTCACAGATAATTATTCTACAAGAATGACAAGATGGACACTATTGCTAGAGTGGCACTATGCAAAAATGCTAGTCTCCATAGGCTAGACAAATGTGTGTGTGAACCTGTGTGCCCGTGTGCGCGCACGTGTGCATGTGCGTATGTGTGTGTGTTACCTGTCGATGCAGAGAGTCTTTGGTGGCCAGCTCGTTCTCCAGCTTGTCGTTGAGGTCGTGGATATGGGTGGTCTCCCGCTGGGCAGCCAGGTAGCGCTTCTCCAGAGTAGTGATCCTTTCTTCCATGTCCTCCCGCTGTGCTAGCCCCTTCAACAGGCAAACAGTAACCCCTTAGCCATCAGTGCTGGCATTTGTAACGTGTACACTTTTACAAGGCAGCGCCTGTTTAACAGGACTTATCGATAACAATACGTCCTGCACAGTAATTAGCCTTTTCAGTGAGATGAATGATGCAAACAGATTTGCTCTACGCGTTTGGTTTTTAAAAAAGATATTGACGCTCAGTGTTAATGTTAAGTAGCCTACTCCTGACATCTTCCTCTGGCACTAATTAGAATGGACAAGCCCACACAGTTTACCACTATCAGCTACAGTTTCTAGATTAAAATAGAAAGGTACCCTTGTGAACGTCTTTTGCGGCATACAGGTAAACAGCCATAAATGATCGGTAACGTAAAACACACTATATTAGACAAACAGGGCGCTTGGGCGGTGCAACTGTTTAGAACCTTTTGCTTTAGGCATTTTAAGCATGTTTAACGTCCCTACCAAATAAACAGTGCTGACGTGCTCCAAGGGCCTTATTATTATGCAGTGAGAGATTGACTGAAAGGTGCTTCACATTATGTTGTTGCTTTACATTTGCTATTAAAACTAAAATCAAGCACATTTTGTAACATTTGGAGAAAAGGTAAATGGACAATTTTAGTAATTTGCTAGATTTGGGCAAAAAAAAGTTACAATAAAAAACCTAAATTAACATAAACTTCCATCATTCTTTAGGTAGTTCAAACTTTTAACTTCACATTCTGAGCAGCCTCTATATACACCAGATATGAAGAGGGCAGTAGGCTGATTCACATGTGTACTACTACTCAGTTACTAATACACTGAATATACGAAACGGTTTCAGATAGTTGCTGCTGGCTACTAACGTAACTACATCTACCCTATTCTCAGCCTCTTCCGTCCATTAGCACTACGTCACATAAGCAACTTTGTGACGAACGTCTGATACATAGACAGTAAGATCGACAGCATTTTTCGGACGTCGATTTGCATCGGCTGTTAGCATTGTCACTCGTAAGTATGTCTCTGAAATTCCAGTGTAACGTTAGTGCAGTGCTTTATTTACTCGTTTACATGGTTTCAATTATTTTCAGCAGTAATTGTAGCCTACATGTTTAACATATTAACAAAACCTGCAAACAGAGCTGATTCTGAGTCTGAGCTGATCTTCTTGCTGTCTGTACTCTCACCTCCCTCTGCTCACGCTGCTGTTTGATTGACACCTCCTCACTGCGGCTCAGCTCTCTGCGTGCATTGGCTAGCTCCGCTTCTAGCTCTGCCACATGGCCGCCCAGCGCGCTGGAGCGATCGCGGCTCTGCGCCAGCTCCTGGTTGGTCCGATCCAGCAGCTCCTGGAGTTCAGTCGCCCTACCGCCATCGTCATGGGCGTCAATGGAGCCATTGGGTAGTCTCTGTGGGGCGCACGCACACGCACACACACACACACACGCACACATGCACACACACATGCACGCACACGCAATTGAAGATGTTTTCTGGCCAAGAATAAGCACAGCATAGCATTAGCATGTGGCCAGGGGTTTGTTTTGATGCTGCATCTCTGCTCGTTGCAGCTCTAAGCCAAGTTCATTCTGGGGTCTTGATTAAGTTGAGCATCAGGGAGATGTCTACCGACCGGAAACAGTGTGTAGCCACACACACGCACGCGCATACACACACACACTCACACACAGACGCACAAACACACACACACGCACACACACTCACGCACACTCACGCACACACACACAGACACACACACACACACACACACTCACACACAGACACACACACGCACACACACACACACATGCGCACACACACACACACACTCACAAACAGACGCACAAACACACACACACACACATTCACACACAGACACACACACACTCACACACACACGCATGCACACACATGCGCACACACACACTCACAAACACACACACACACACACTCACACAGAGACACACACACACACACACACACATGCACACACATGCGCACACACACGCATGCCCACTCACATGCACACGCATGCACACACACGCACACACTCACACACACTCACAAACACACACGCATGCACACACACGTGCACACACACACACACACGCATGCACACACACGCGCACACACATGCACTCACACAAGCACACGCACACACACACACATGCGCACGCACACACGCACACACACGCATGCGCACACACGCACACACACACATGCACTCACACAAGCACACGCACACACACACATGCGCACACACACACACGCATGCACACACATGCGCACGCACACACACACACATATACACATACATGCACTCACACGAGCACACACACACATGCGCATGCACACACATGCGCACGCACACACACACACACACAAAAATGATGGAAATTGTAAATGATAAAATTATACAAAGCCCACAGACCTACAATATACTAGACAATGCTCTAGGAATATATCTATTTGCCCTCAAGACTACTTTCAATCACTTGTTCCAGTTGTGGATCAATAAAAATATCATTATATACTTCTATTAGTCTATAACACCCGCACTTTTGCTAAAAGGGCCATAGATCAAATAGTAGTGAATGTCATGGTTCTTACAAACGGGCTGTTTAGCCTTGAGTGGGGCTGTTATTCCCTGTGGACGGACATACATGCTGTTACATAAGGTGTGCTTGTTTCGGGGTCAGCCTCAAACCAGAGGGGAGGGATCCAGACAGAGAACAAGAACATCAAATACAGAGCATCCTCCTTATTAGGCAGATAAATGAAAGCACATGAAGCAAAATAAGGATATAATGTGCATATGAACTAATATGAACGAAACACGGTGAAAGGAACGATTTACCTTCCACGTGGGTTTGGATCCATTTGTTCGGTCCATGGAGTCTCCATCTTTCCTCTGCCTGGCCACGCTCAACTGCAGTGCAGATTAAAACCACCATTTTTCTTTTATCTCTCAGTGTATAGACCAGAGGTCTACTGGGTGTAGACCTCTGGTTAAGTTTGAATCTATTGGACAGCATTTAACCAATCACCATTGCTACAGCTGTTTTTAATCATCTCATCTAGCTCTACCACCATTTTGAAACACGCTTGACTTCATCGTCATCTCACTAACCAACCCTGACTGGTGAGCTAGCATGATGGCTGTGCAGATGTTAATGCAAACAGGGTTTCCAGACTATAATCTCAGCGAAAACAAATTGATCTGGGAGCAATACTGCCCTAAAAATCATGTGCAATAACTATGCAGTCAAACTGAGAAATTTTTCTTTAAAGGTTTTTTTAACTGGCCAGCTTTATAGTTTCTGCAATTTTAATATGTATTTTTCTCAAAAATAAAAACAAATTGAAATCTGAGACTTTGCCAAAAGATAAAGTTTATATCAAGAAGTACATTTTTTGTAATAATTCAATTTTGACCAGGGCCCCGTTTCCCAAAGCACTACAATGATCTTAAGATGCACTTAAGTGCCACATTATTTTATCGGTGTGTTTCCCGAAAGCATTGTTGTTTACGTGCCGCATTAAATGAATCGTAAATTAACGAGGGCTCTGGACCTCTGGACCATGCATTAGTCCATCGTATGAGGACCGTAGCTGTTTTTGTAAAACAGCCCTCCTTCAACAGGTCAACAGAAAATGAAGATGCAAATAAATGCTGCTTTAAAGCTATTGACAAAGTACACCACGGCAAATGGATATCTGCATGAACTTCATTGTTAAACATGCCAAACATAAACGACATGAGCTATAATCACTGAATATTATTAGGCAGGTATGATGACACACTCTCAGAAGGTTTGTAGTGACGGCTCTATCCCACCCACTTCCGTAGAATGCCTTCATTTCGTTTGACGTTTGATTCGCGCTGAAGTGTTACATTTGTATTTTCACTTTACTTTTGGCCTTATTACTTTTTAGTGTATCGATGAACAGCACATTTTATAACGACATACAGCAATTGTGATATTGATCGGACACCATTACATAAAGTTCCATATTAAACTACGTCACTATATATTCCATATGCAGGTTTGACTACTGTATTTGATGTTATCAGTATTATTTATATTGTTCTTATGAGCACTCACCATTATTCGACATTTTTGTGCCTTATATTTTTGGTTGGATTACAAGAAAACGTATAGGCATATTAGTCAAGATGTGTGTAATCCAAACTTGACACACATGCACATAGTCAAATATAGTTACGTGTTGCTCTAAGAAACAGGCGCACATCTGTCGTAGCTAACAGACTCTTGAGGCAACGTTAAGCCATCATAAGTGCGTCGCTATCGGACAACGAGGCCCAGATACGTAGTTACGGCAGTTAGCTTTGGACGGCAGAATAGTCGGATTGAGCCAGGCTGCCTTTCCTCCTTCCGTTCTCCCAAACAAGAAGGCCTGGCTCTTATCAACAGTCAGGCTCACTCTACACTATGTATACCGTCAAATATGCATTACTGTACGTGGGAACGGCTATACTGTACCAGCGGCGCTGTCTCACCACAGTCTCACCTCTTGAGTGGTGGTTGATAACTGTCCTTCCAGTGTGGCCACCCTCTCTAGCGCCACCCGGAGTCTCTCACGCACCTGCCGGCAGCACAGACACGCACCCAGGTACACGGCCATTAAAACACTCAAGCAGGAACACGCACATTAAAACAATGAAGTAGGAAGACTCTGGCACCAGTGCAGCTCTGGTTTAGGTTCATTATGGGGCGCATGTGCGTGTGTGTGTGTGTGTTTGCGTGCACACCTTCTCGTCCAGAGCCTTGTGGTGCTCAAACAGGGACTTGAGGGCCTTTAGCACCTCCACCTCGCTGGAGACACCAGAAGGGGGCGGAGCCTGCCGCTTCACCACCGTCATCCTCAGGCTGCGCTCGTGACGAGACACCAGACACTCCAGGTGCTCCAGCAGGAGCTACACACACACACACACACACACACACACACACACACACACACAAACAAACAAACAAAGCATAGGTTGGCACATACACAACTCATATGGTGTTGTACACGCACACACACACTCAGACACTTACTCATATACACACGCAGGCACACGCATTCACACATACATGTACATATGCATATAGATACACACACACACCCACGCACACAAACACACATAGCAGCACACACAACACACACACTCAGACATACATATGCATATACATACACAACACACACACACACACCCACGCACACACACACACACACACACACACACACACACACATACCCTAGTGTTGTTCCTCTCAGCCTTCAATTCTGATATCTCCTCCTCTTTCTCCAGAAGTTGTTCCTGACACACGTTCAGCTCCTTGGATATGGTGGCAAACTCCTACGTGCACACACACACACACACACACACACACACACACACACACACACACAGGTTATTGTAAAAGTCACGTAGTCTTGTGATCCTACACACGATGAGCACAGGGTAGTAACATCTCACAGCCTTTGTTCTAAAGTTAAGGGAGGTGGGATTACTGTAACATTACAGGAAGAGCCTGCATGGTCTTGCCTCCGTGACGCTGGAGCGTAAAGTTGAACATTTCCACAGATTAGTCGCTAGGAACATCTCTAGTGTTCACAGTGAAGCTATATGAAGTGTAATGACACGCTGGATGCAGTGCAGGGGAGACGCATGTAATAGTAAACACACAGTTTACGATAATGTAAAGCGGGGTTAGTCATTCTCGGGAATGCTTGCTAACGTCAAGCTCAAATCAAAACAATATCCCTCCACGGCCCCGCCCCACACATTGAAACACACTCTGAAGCAAATCATGGTGCTAACACTTTGTTGATGAGAGCGGTGTTCGCCACTGTGTTTTTTTAAGTTCCTATTTACTGTGTACGTAACTAAGTATCAGATTTTTTTTTTCAACACGCACAGAGAACGGGAAGCGAGCGAAATACGAGGAGATATTTGGTGAATTTGAAAGTGTATTAGCTTACAATTAGCTAACAATTAGCTTGCAAATAGTTTACAATTATTTTAAAATTAGTTTGCAATACCTTTAACTAACCATCTTAGTTAGAGGAATTACCATATTAATCCGTTTTTTCAAACGTTCCATGGAGTGTGAGGTGTTGTATATGCTTTTGACGGGGAGGCGATTGATGGGCGAAATAGCACACTTACACACACTGACACACACAGCCACACATATTTTAATTCAAGTGCATTGCTAATGCTTTCTGCGGCTTGAGAACTCTGGGTAAGAAGGGGATTTGGTGAGGCTATTTGCTAATTGTGCGTGTGTGTGTGTGTGTGTGTGTTTTGCTGTGTTGGCTTTTATAAAGTCACTGGCTTTGGTCCAAACCAATACCCAGTAGACTTGCATCCAGACTTCTTTTTCTCTGTACTTAATGCTCTCTTCAGCTCCGCACCCCCCCCTTCCCCCCCGGCTCTCCTTTGTGTTAAATATGCAAAGGATGTCCTGGCGCTGCTTATAGCCTAAACTGTACAGTCTTATGCCATGTCCACATTAGCATAGCATTATGACTTCGGCCTCACACCTTGGTTGGTGCAACAGTGGCCAGTAGGTAGCGCTGATCAGTAAGTTACATATACATCCATTTCAGACACCTCAAGAACACTCTGGTGACAGATGCTAGAGGCCTTGGGTTTTAGCCTCTCTTGCTAAGGCATACACTCTGTAATCCGTGGGAGCGGGATTGAAGTACCGGGTGAAATGGACCTCCTGTAATCCAGATAAGAGTGAGGTTTAGAGGGGTGAGTCTAACAGTGGCCAGCCGGTAGCGCTGTCCAGTAGGTTAGGTAAACCTCACTCTCTGACACCTCAAGAATGTGCTGTAATCTGGGGGAGCAGGGTGGGATGGGCCTCTGTCACGTTAGCATGAGCCCTGCTAACACACACTCATGCTACAGGTACCAAAAACTTAAAGAGAAGAAGAATTAAGAGAGAGGATGGACAAGAGAAATATGTCCTGTTCCCAACCGCTTCACAGAGGGTATAGTGCTAGACAGAAATTCATTCCTAGTCTCAGCCTCTTCTGCTCTTCAGCACTCATAAGCGGATCGTTCTGAACGTCTCATATATAGACCCCTGTAAGCATGTCAGAACTATCAGGAAGTGGGGAAGTAGATTTTCATTGGCTGATAGCAATGTCACTCACAAGGCTGTAAACTGTACGTAATTCCAGGTCAACGCTAGTGCAGTGCTTTGTTAAGCCAACTAATTTGCATCTTTACGTTTATTTTAAACGTAGTCATTTAACAGATTTGCAAGATCTGCAAACTTATGTCTCACGTTGTTTAGAAATTAATTCCTCAAGTTCAAGTTCAACATCCAATATTGTCATTGAGTTGTGTAGGTGGTCGTCTTGCCATACCTCTCCTATCAAGTAGACGGATCTTGACGCAGGTATCCAGTATGTCCCACACCTTTATACAATAAAGCTGGATCTGTGACTAGTTCAGCTCTACCACATTAAAGCTCACTGCCTCTTTCAATCAACGCCATAAAGCCCTAAACAGACACCCTCTATACCTCCCTCGGCCCCATCCTTCCTCATTAATTAATGGGTATTTTAGCTACACTGCCCCCACCTGGCCAGGTGGCCTTACTACACTCATGTCATTCAAATGCAGCCATAGACATATGCCACAGTGTCACAGCATAAATAATATTCCACAAGCAATTTGGGAGATGCTGTTTCTTAGCCTTCCAAATGCTGTGTGAGATAGCAAATTGTTAACACAATGTCTGAGCCCAGACATTGTGGAGAGATTTCTCCTCTTCGCTTCCTTAAACAGTTTGGGATTAACGGATGAAAGTAATATCACTGGATGTGTATTTGTGTGTGTGTGCATAATTGTGCACTTAGAAAATATTTTTCCAATGCTGAAAAATACATACAACACTTATACGTCACACACATATTTCGCTTGCAAACATGGGTTTATTGTTTGTCTGTGTGTCTCTTAGAGAGTCATCCTTGCCTGTGTGTTTGTGTGAGCCCACAAGAACAACAATGTGATGTAGCACGTGCATATGTGTGTGTGTGTGTGTGTGTGTGTGTGTGTGTGTGTGTGCACATGCTTGTCTGTGCAAGTGTGTGTGTGCGAAAATGTGTGTGCATGTACAAATACACAGTTTGTCCTTGAAACTCCTTGGGATGTAGCTTTGTAATCAGACCCACAATGCATCTGGTGAAGAAACTCTGGTTAAGCTCTAACGGAGATTGTTTCTAATACTAGACAACTCCCCCCATTGCAGAACTTTGAATCAAGGAGCCAAATAAGGAGAGGGGCTGAGAGGGGGACCCCTAGGGACCCCTATTAAAATCAATTAAATCTGATGATGCAGAAAGGGACCAAAAATATGGTCAAAAACAGCAAGGACCTTGGGCAATATTAAACAATGGACATTTTAACAATATTAACACCAGCATTGATGTGTCTCATCACAGTTCAGTCCTATTATTTAGTTAACAGCTCAAAGAATGCAATTCAGGGTGCATGTACTCTTTAAATACATTTTACAAGTAAAAACCTTTTTTTTGTACCTGCCAGGTAAGTCCAGTCAAGTCAAGTTTATTTATATAACCCTTAATCACACTACAGTCTCAGAGGACTTTACATCTCCAGGTTTCACATAGAAACAAATGAAACTTGCTCCTCTCCCCGGGCTTCTGTAAAATTGCTGTAAAAACCACATGGATAAAAAAGGGAAGAAACCTTGGGAAGGGACCACTGAGGGAGGAATCCTCCCTTCCAGGATGGTTAGGATGCAATAGGTGAAAAATTAAACAACGTATTAAATGCATAATTTCACTGGGTATCACCACAGTGACAAGCGTTTGAACCTTCATTGCACCTTTATGTACCCTGTGTTCTCAGAGTGTACCTGTTAATAAAACACAACAGAGTGAACCGCTGAGACAATTCCCTGAGGATGGGTGTGCCACCGCTCCCGATGACTGTCGGGCAGGAGAGCAGAAAAATGAGCTAGTCGCCATGGAGACTCAGATATCACGCCACTGCCACTCATTACCACTGCAGAGAGATGGAGAGAGGCTGGGGCAAAATGAAGCTCGGGGGATGGTTGTTGGGAGTAAAAGTCATTGCTGTTTGAGGGACCGGAGTCCGGTGTAAGTTAACCTTTTAGTGTAAGGTCTCACACAAACACACATGCACGCACGCGCACACACACACACACACACACACACACACACACACACACACACAACCAAAACACCTTGCCTAGGTGTCACCTTTGCCAGGCTGTGAGTAATCTGTTTTTAAGACGACGCCCAGCACACATCTGCCGTCGTCATGGCACCAGCTCATAAGAGAGGTGAAGGAAAATATGTGTAAGTGAGATCACGCACGCACGCACGCACGCACACACACACACACCCACGTGAGCGCACGTCTATCCACCGCATGACCAAGCTGTAGATCAGTAGATGCGGTGACTGTAGCACTTGACACATCAGCGCAACTCTGAAGCTTTCTCTGATGCTTTACCTGAAGCATTACCTGAAGCTTTATCTGAAGCTTTATCTGAAGCTTTCTCTGAAACTTTCTCTGAAACTTTCCATAAAAACTTCCCCTACCATCTGCTGCGGACCACAGAAAAAGTTAGCAAAAAAATAAATTAAAAAAATGAAACATTAATCTTGGGATCGTACTTTATGACTCAAGCAGATGGAGAGACAAATCACGGTCCTGTGTCACTGTGATTCACGGGCCAATCGAACTAAAAGCCCAGCGGGTGAGGCTCGTCGGGAAAGTGACGACAGGTCTGGAGCTAGCCTCGTGGTAACAAGCTCTGATTTCATTTCGCAGCAAGAGTGTTGGTCATAAAGGCAGCACTAATACAATTAAACTAAGCTTTCTTACATACGATTAGACCTCACCCAATCATAACGTTAACAAATCAGCCGGAGCACCGAGACGTACAGCGTATGGCACACACTGATGTCATCACCTTGGGGGGGAAACTTCAGCTGGCCCGATACTGTAGTTTTCAAAATGGTCGACAAACACACAAAATAAAAATGAAGCTCTCACGCTACATTAGCTTGCGCTGAGAGACCATACTGACCTCACGTAGTAGTTTGGACACAGCCGACACACATACATATACACCTACACTCATATATATATATATACAGTATGTGTGTGTACTTGTATTAGCCTATAGCTGTATAGCGTTCATTGGACCCATCCGCACAGTAAACACCCTGATGTATGGAACATGGCATGTTCTGCTTCAAAGTGGATCCAATTAAGCTGTAGTTTACGTGTTCTACTGTAAATGCAACCACCATTGACATATCCAATAAACCACCAAAGTGCATTATTAATATGCACATCCACAGTAATTTGGCCATGTGGCAGGTAATAAAGTTGAATGATGCAGCAAATGGCTCTCAGCATTGTGTCGTGTAGAGAGAGAGGCCGGCTCTCAAATCTCTCTCTCTCTCTCTCTCTCTCTCTCTCTCTCCCTCTCTCTCTCTCTCCCGCTCTCTCGCTTCCTGTTTCCTTTTTTTCCCTTCACAACATCCCCTTTATTACGCTTCAGCGTGCAAAGGTGTCAAATCTCCGGAAGCCGGCATCCTCTCCTCCTCCTGTGTGCCCAGTGAACGCTAAAGCTCTCAGAATAGCATACATTCCCTCATACATTCCCGCATACATTCCCTCATACATTCCCGCATACATTCCCTCATACGTTCCCGCATACGTTCCCGCATACGTTCCCTCATACGTTCCCTCATACGTTCCCTCATACATTCCCGCATACATTCCCTCATACATTCCCGCATACGTTCCCGCATACGTTCCCTCATACGTTCCCTCATACGTTCCCTCATACATTCCCACATACGTTCCCTCATACATTCCCACATACGTTCCCTCATACATTCCCACATACATTCCCACATACGTTCCCTCATACATTCCCACATACGTTCCCTCATACGTTCCCGCATACATTCCCTCATACGTTCCCTCATACGTTCCCTCATACATTCCCACATACATTCCCACATACATTCCCTCATACATTCCCGCATACATTCCCGCATACATTCCCGCATACATTCCCACATACATTCCCTCATACATTCCCACATACATTCCCGCATACATTCCCGCATACATTCCCTGGTCTTCTTTACTAATAATATAAAAACTAAAACTAAATAAAAAACAACACTGCGCTGGAGAGAGAGAGAGTCAGGGAATGGAGGGAATGGTGGGGAAGAGAGACGGGGAGAGAGTTACTCCTCTGGGCCCTGCCTGACAGGAGTACCACAAAGAGTTTGTGTGCAACAGGAACAAATGGATGGAAGTATGGGATATGCATGGCACACACACACACACACATGCACACAAACACACACACGCACACAAACAAACACACACGCACATGCACACACACGCATACAAACAAACACGCACACACACACACACACACACAAACACACGCACACACACACACACGCACACACACATGCGCACACACACACACACATACACACACACACACACACACACACGCACA
>JAODLL010017269.1:9606-27225 GCA_026546735.1 Forbesichthys agassizii | reverse complement strand
TCTATATATATATATATATATATATATATATATATATATATATATATATATATATATTATACAGTATTTACAGTAATATTATACAGTAGTGCTCAGGCTATATGCTGTATGGCAGGGCCAAATAGTATCATGACCTCTCATGGCCTCAAGTTAGATGGACACATCAGGTACCAATACAACATTACCACATACTTTCAATTTGGCGTTGTGGGCTTGCCATCAGCAGGCAGCCATCACTGGACAGGCAGAATTGACAATGGACAAATGTCATCCTTGGCAGGGATGAACTTCATTACACACTGGGTTCAAGCACAGGTGACATCTGAATGCTGTATATCCTAAAGAGAACAAAGCAACATAAAAGTATTTCCAATAACGGAGCCCTCAAAAGCCACAAGCCATTCCCCTATCTGAAATGTCTCATTGTTCTGTTCATAAATAAGCTGCCATCTTGCCCGTGGGTTACAAAACTTTCTCATTTCATTTCACAGCACCATTGTGGCTCTGTTGAGGGCTTTCAGCCCACTGCTTCTAAATTAATATCTGGCTTTAGTTTTGGGTTTTGAAATAGAGGTGATTCCTTCAAGAGAAGAATAGAAAGAAACGCAAAAAAGAAAGTGTGCCATGATGACTCAGCCTACTTTTCTACGATATAAAGGAGGCTTTCCATTGTGTCACAAAATCCCTCAGGAACAATGCCATTCCCCATGTGCTATCACAGTCAGATAACCAATTATACATGACAGCTTCACATCACAATTGATTACCGGTATGAATAAATCATGCAGACCATTCATTATCAGCCAAAACTACACACTTCATGTAACTGTTTGACATTGTTGCGTAACCATCGTCATATCATAAGATAAGTTACCATATAGTCATTAAACAATTCTGCATCGGAGATTAATGGTAGTAAAATATAGAGATTACAGGATTATGTTATCTTTTATGCATTCAGGGAGGAATGCATAAAAGCCTTAAAAACCTTAAAGTGTGTCTTGAGTTGCCTGTCAAGTGTAAATGTTCCTGACGTAAGTTGCGCATCCATTAAAGCAAGTTCCTCCTGATGTACTGAACAGAGAGTGTTAAGTGTTGCAAAGTTCTTTTCACAAGGCTAGAGAAGAGCTGTGCTTCTCAGCTGTTAGAGCAAGAATTTTGACCCCATTGTGAAAATCAGTTGACCGTTCTGATATTTGCTTGAGCTCCATTATTGTTGCTGCTCTGTATACTGTATTTACTGTACTGTACTATACTGTATAGTGCATACTGTGTCTGGAAACCATTTGGGATATATGTCGTGACAATTTACTTGATGTTAACTTTTAAAGGAATCATTTCATGCTCCTTTTCACTTGTTGACAGGCTACTTAAAGCGGTTTGAACATAGTTTTATGGGTTTTGGGCCACATATGATTTATTTTCAGCAGTTTTTTCAAGGCGTTAATATTGCGGATGAATTCCGCCTCACTGTCCAGACTACAGTAAAGTATACAGGTGGCAGAATGTAGTTCATTGTTGTTCATGTCAACAACACAGCAACAGCTTGGTCACACAGCCCTGTGTAGGAACCCTGTTACGTTTTTGATAATCAGCCATGTATCTACTAAGCACATTATTTCATGAATGAAGGTTAAATTATATTTATATATCACAACATCGCAGCCATCCTTGCCCGCTAAACAGCCATGTACCAATAAACTAGTATTAATTAATAAATGAAGGGTTACCGTGGCACGAAACAGCAGCCGTTCTTGCCGCTACAGGGTTATGAGAGATAGGTGGCTAGCTGCTAGCAACAACACAAAGTGATATTCGGTTAAAAAAGAAACGTTAAAGTTAAACAAAGACATATTCTTTGTTATTATCACGGACATAACGTTAAAATGTTTTGTATGATATGACCCAGATAAAAGCATTATTACTTGTGGTACCAAAAACGGCAATCCGTTTCCGGCAGGGGATACAATTTCAGTATGACACGTGTGTGCGTCTTTATCAATGAGCAATGTTTAGGTTAAGTAAATTAACACAACATTATTTAAGCAGCCTATTTCTAATCCGATTACTGTTTCTGAACAATAGCCTAAATTAATGTAATGTAGTTATTGATGTGCACATCACTCTTTACAATATGCCTGTCCTGCAGACTCAACTTGTATATCTCATTTGCCTGTTCCCCCACCCCTTTCACTTTTTTAGCCAATACAGACCAGGAAGCACACAAACAGTCCACTTTGAAAGGCTTACTACTTCTCAGTGTCATATCGACAATGCTAATCCAAAAAGCTAGAGAAAGCTAGAAATACTTAGTTTTCATGGAATTGGTCCTTTAAACAAAACTATTATCAAATGATTGGACAAACTTCAACTTATCAAAGCAGGAAACCTGATGATGGTCCCGAACAGTTTTGAATGGCTGGTTCTCAGACTGATGCAAAGAGCAACAAATTGTGGCCCTCGTGATAGATCAGGATAGTCTCACGAGGATAATCCATCAGGCTCATTTCTCATATTGCTGTCATAGAAATGTATTTCCTGCAAAGTGCTGAGTGCTCTCTCTATGCAGCAGACCTTTGTGTTATTGTGAGTATGCTGATTTATGTTATTCATCTAGAAGACACCATACCCCTTAAAGTCTGCTTGTCACTTGATAACTTTGGGGTCGTGGCACAGAGTAGAGGATGATTTACTCTTAAACTTAAAATCCATCAGGGTCATTTCTCATAATGTTGAGAAACTTTTCTCATGCAAAACCAATTATTAAACTGTACTTTACAAGGATGCCATAGAGAATGCTGTCGTTAATTCGGTGGGCGGAATCTAGACACACGTGCACACATGCCTTACTTATAACCCACTCATTTGAACATTTACAAATATTGTAGACGACGGTGTTAATTCATCTGAATGCCCTTTGAAGCCTTTAGATAGAAAATGAAACCTTTTAATCCATTTTGGGAACACAGGCAGAGATTATCTGCAATCCTTTATCTCCATCTGTGTTTTTTATAGGCAAACCAAATCCCTGGGAGTTCCTCGGTCTCTGCTCATGTGAATGGAGTGATATGGGAGACAGGTTATGACACTTCCTGGGGCTGAATGTTCAAGTGTGCGTTTGCAGATGCTCGCTTCCCATGGTGTGCCCCTCACCCCGCATCCTGTATGCCTTGGGATTGCTACTGGGAATGAAGTAGACAGCGAAGGGGGAAGGGGGAGAGGGGAACGGAATCATCAGGGAATCATTTGTGAACAACGAATCTTAACATAAAATGCCTGTAATCATATAAATAGATGCAAGCCCTTACCCTTATAATGTCTAATAAAATCTTACAGTAATTCTTGCAAAAGCCATCAAACGTGGGAGGGTAGCACTCACTTCAGGGACAAAAAGCCAATTACTGTTTACCTAGGTTTATTTGCCATGCAGATTCTTCTTCTCACTCGACACTGTTTCATAATGTATACAAATACTGTATTATCATCACTACAGGCTGCACACAATAATTAGGCATACTGTTCACGTTTAATCAATCAAGTTAGGGCATGCTACTGTAAAATAAAATCCAATGGTCAGATAGATGGGAGAAAACCGGTTAAAAATGACAGTTGGCAATTGCAATATCGGGCAGAGAGACCATGTTGTTTTGTGACTTAAATTCACGCAGGGTCTGTGCACTGCTCAGTCCTCCAGACAGTGACCTTGTTTTAGGACAAGAAGAACATGGTGAACATTGTGATTGATGCTTTGTCTTCTAAACATAGAAGCCATAGACACAGAAGACTGCAGCTAACTGCAGCTTACTGTTGCCAGGCCGGCCCGAGAAGGCCATCCAGAAAGAGTGTTCAGTAATTTTGCCTGAGACAGAGACATAAGTGTTTTTTGGGGTTGACAATGCCTATAATTGTATGAAGAGGCCGAAGAGCTGTGTATTTATTCAGCTAACATGATTACACTTTGTCGTCATGCTTGTGTGAGCACACATTGTAATCTAAAAGCAACACCTGGGCCACGAGGCAATGCAAAATAGATGGAACGCCAAAGCACTGGCACGCCACCAAAATGAATTAAGGTTTGCTATTCAGGCCTGCGGTGACCTTGGGAGTCTCACATCCTGGCTCATTCACTCAGAGAAACATGCTAAATCTAAAGTCTTTTATTACCCTAAAATGTGTAATGTATGTTAATCTATTTGGACTTGGGAGGGGAGATGGATTCTCACGGCAAACAGTGTGGTGATGGTGAGAGAGAGACAGCAATGTCCATGGGACTGTCATGAGAGCTCTCAGGCTTAGACAGAGACATAATAAACAGAGACAAGCACATGGGCACAGAGACAGACAAGCTATACAGTGGCAAATGGAAGACAGATACGTCTAGTCGTTGTTGTGCCACAATTAAACATGTACCTCCAGTCCTAGGCACACGTTCAGGCAAGTCTTTTTTTCTCTCTGGGACCTGTTCCCAGTGCCGGAATGTACTTTGGTCCTGGGTCTTCTCCCTCCCTAACCAACATGTACATGGTGGCCACGGTGCCATGGTGCCATGGGACAAGGAGTAAACTCGGTGGTCTATGACTGGTATCATGACTTTGACTAGCACATATTGTACACCTCGCCTTTCCCACCAGCCACAATCCTGAAGCTGTCATCATGGTGGAGCGAGTTATGCCTGGAGCAGCGAGAGGCCATTTTGTCATACAAATGAAAAGAGAGGAACAAGAAGCTAGATGGAGTCGGGATGGGGGGAGGGGAGGGGGGGGGTGCAATAAACTTGTTTTATTGCCTTAAAGGGAGGAGGTTTCACAGCGCACACGCTTTTAATTAATGACATCGGCACCTGACCCTTTGCTACAACCAACCGTCTCTGTGCTGAGATTAGCGAACCATGGCTTCATGTGGTCACAGTTCATCCATTTTTGAACTAAACACACCGGCTGCAATTTATCATAGAAATATTTGCCTATTTATTTTCAGATTTATTCTCCCAACATTTGAAACAACTATCAAAATTACCGTGTTGGGCAAATTGCTTCCAATTTTAGAAAGCATTAGCTGTGAAATTGGTGATTTTGAGCTCGATAGGACAGAAGTAGCTCTCATTCATTTTCAAGCCCTTAACATATTTTTCATTAAATGTTTTAGGATTGCTGCATCCCCTTGATGCTGTTTGCACATTATGTACTGTACCTCACCATATGCTTTTGACAGTAAGAATACGCCACGCATTGCTGATGCACAGAGGCTTTGGCATTAATAATACAAGGGCGTAGGTAGGGAAAGTGCAGGCTCACATCAAAGCCATCCCACAACAGACAGGAAAATCAGCGTCATGAAAGATTGATAAGGCACTTAAAACGAGGGGAAAAAAAAACGCATTCAGAAAAACAAAGAAATCTTTTATAACTCATCATGAAGAACAGAGGGGCTCCACTCCCGCAAGAGAACTCCTGCAATATGAATAGGCGGGCTGCAGCCTGTCATGGCCCGGCTACGGTGGCCCACGTAGTGGGTCATGCATTATGGACATATACACAAGGAAAGTGGTCCTGTTCAGTTGTATTAATCCTTCAGAATTTGATAGGCGACTCATGACCGGGGATGCATTTGTGTGATATTTTACTAGTGGGAGTTTAAAGAGACAATGACTTATGGTGTTTCAAAGTGGTGGGATGCGGGCGGCTGGTTAAATCTGGAAGTGGAGCCGTTAACGCTTCGAAAACAACTAGGCATGTTGGCCATTGATCAGGAGGTGTGCGTGTGTGCCTGTGTGTGTGTGTGTGTGCGTGTGTGCGTGTGTGCGTGTGTGCGTGTGTATGTGTGTGTGTGTGTGTGTGCGTGTGTATGTGCGTGTGTATGCGTGTGTATGCGTGTGTGTGTGTGTGTGTGTGTGTGCGTGTGTGTGTGTGTGTGTGTGTGTGTAAGGCCGAGCGTAATTGCTGCAAGAGGGCTTTTCCTGAGGTGTTCAGACAGCTTGGTGCCTGAGGTGGTGTGCAATATCAATAGTGAAATCTGAGTGTTTTAAACACACACACACAGGCATGCACACACAGAGTAGTGCCTGCACACATGGCAATATACACACACACGCACGCACACACACACACGGCTATACAGGCAAACACACACACACACAAACAAACACACACAAACATGCTATCATTAGCAACTTATACCTGCACACATGACAATACACTTGCACACACACACACACACACACGCACAAACCTATACTGTACAAGCGCACACGCACACACCCACACAAACATGCATTCATTCATTAGTAACTGATGCCTGCACACATGCCAATACACTTGGACACACACACATACACAAAAGCACACTCACACACACACACATACACACACACACACACGATAAGGCCTATTTACCTACATCCAATAGCAGTTTGCTGATTACTGAACGTATTTACCCTGCAAGTTTACGCTGTAACAGAGAAGGATGGTTGTAGGTTTGAGCTTTGTAATTGAACTGCCACTAAACATTCTTACTGTAACCTAGTTCTCTGTAATACTGTAAAACTCTTCTAAATTGTGTATCTACAGCCGTTTTTCTTCAAAGTTACAATCAAAAATATGAATAAACCAGATACAAAATAAAGAACAAAAAAAATTCTTGAAAAGAAAAAGATTTATTGACATACAACTTTATGCTGTAATGCCACAGTAACCATAATATTTTTAGTTTATTGTACTATGACTGACAGTATGTTTCTTCTAGGAGACATATAATGCTGATGTTATGTGTTTAGGCAATGAGATGAACTCATGTTGGTAAAGACAATAGTGTTCTGATTGAAGGTCAGTATTGAATAATGATAGCAATTGTATGAAATTTTTACTTTTAACAGCCCTATAAGGTATAGTCAGAGGTTGTAAGCTAACACACTCTTTGTTAAATTCAGAGAATATCTACAGTACTCACAGTCCGCTATCTGCCCATTCTCTCTCTGTCCTGAAATAATAATTTACGTGTTGGGGGCTACGCAGCCCTGGCTCGCAATGTGTACCCCATGTGTCAAGTGGAGCAATGCCATAGGGATCACCTTATGGCATTGTGTTTTTGTTTTGACAAAGTTCATCATTTGATTTAAATTTCAAGATTTAAAGATCAACTGGCATAAAATCATTGGAAATATACTTCCGTGTGTATAGTGTAATCTATACGTACATCATGCTTTCAATACAGTATGTAAATCTAGTTAAATGGCAGATTCGTCATACTGGGAACAAGTACTTTAAGTTCCATCAGATGGGAGAGGTAGAGAAATACAGTAATTTGAGTGCCAAAAGCAGCAAATGCATCATGCATTTTTAATAAGCTTATGGTAACATCAGACATCAGAGGGCTAAATATCTAAAAGCCACAAATGAAATGAACAAATGTTGTGGGTAGCAATGTAAACAGAAGTGGTGGCGAATGCATTGGAAAATTACAATGGTCTTGCTTGGAGAAGGTTTCAGTGTGGGTATTGTTCTAGTGGCCTTTAACATTTTTTTGTTGTTTTGTTTTATTTATTTTTTTATTATGTGTATCTGCAGCACACTCAGCATATATACAGTACATATATATAGGCGCATACCACATGCAGGCAACAAAGCATTTACTGTACCTACCAACATGCAGTAATTCAGACGCAGAGGCAGAATATGGATGGTAGGGAAGAAAGGCGACATTGTCTCTTCTGTCTGTGCAGCTCAAGGTGTCCAAGGAGAAATGGGGCTACAAAATAATGAGCAATATGGTTGCTTTCACTGCATAGACAGCTACAGAAGAATTGTAGTAACTCATAGAAATGAGCGCACACAATTCCTATAACAGATAAGAGAGCTTGCTAGATAATCTATCTATCTAACTATAATACTGTATAGAGAATATATTTCCACAAACTCCTGACATATTTACATCTTGTCACTGTGTGTGATCAGTGTTGCAGATGAAGCAATTTCAAACACGTTGCTAAGCCCCTGGGCTTGAATCAACATGCACACAAACGAATAACCTTTTATTAAAAACAAATGCTATGCCACAGACCCAACACAATAAAACGCATATGGAGAGGAAGAATGTGTGATGACAAGTATAATTGTGACAGGTAGCTCTCAGTTTTTACTTCATGGAATACACATTTACACACCAAACACATTCTGTGTTTGTTAAACTAAAAATGAAAGCTTCCTCAGCTATAAGCAGCAGAGGGGTGGACATGATTAGTGCTTGGTATGTTAATTTGTGCATGCATTCTGCACATGAGCACACATGGGCCGAATGGGATAATAGTCACTAATGCTGCCGTCACATGTTCAGGATTAGTCTAATGCAAACTGTACATTTCAAATGGGGAAACTGTAATGAAATTTCCCGAAGAACATCTTGATTACAAATGTACACACCACATGTACCCCATTCTAATGGATACGATTGAGTTACAGGCGCAGTCAGTTACTGCAAAAGTCTATGCGATTGATACAGTCTATGGTTCCGATATGCACATTTGAGACTCGGTTCCTGCCCATAAACAAGTGTGTGTGCTGCAGAACAAACGCACCAATTAACTTCTAACAATGTGAAAGTTGTCATGATTGTAAACATAAACAGCACATTTCTTAGTGTTCAGATTTACACAGGCGTTATCTGGTTAAAAAAAGTGATGGATATCGACATGTACAAACCTTCCACACACTATATCAATATGATGAAGCAGAACGTCTCACCGTCCTATACTGCGAGGACAGACACGCTAAGGGATGTCCCTGTATTGTGCTAGAGAGTGTCTATTATACCTATCTACAACACTAGTCATGCATGTACATTACGGGAATACATAACTGGAGAGCAGTGATCCTACGGCAGCGGGCCCATAGACAGGTGCTTTTTAATAATTTTCACCTTAATGGCCATTTATACCATATTGACATAGACAGAGAGAAAATAATACACATGATCACTTAATACACATGCTTCAGACCTTGATGGTAGATTCTATCTTGTGTAATCAAGTCACTTCAATTCACTTGGCAGAATCACAAACACTACGATAATGGCAGCGAGAGGCAGGACGGTATAAAAAGGAGTGAGATGAGAGAGCAAAGATGCTTTATTGCAACACATCCAAATATATCCAGGCGGGGTGTTACCAAATACGCAGGACCTATTTATGTCAGTGAGCATCAGAGCATACCTACATTATACAGTATGGCTAGATTACATCCTAAACAGGACCTCTGTTTACCATGACACAAAATGACCAGGGCAACTGACTGGCCTCGAAAGGAATCTGCTTTCAGGCTCCACAGCCCTTATGCTTATGGGAGTTCAATTATTTTTTGCTTATAGCCACAGGATGACTATGGGAAAGTGCATGCCAAGTTTGGTCTGAACTCGAGGTTGAGCTTTTGCGTTTACAAAGCAGCTCTTGGTTTGCTGTTGACGCAGTCCATAAGGCAACAAAAGTGAAGGGCACTAAGCGAGAGAGGGAGAGTGAGAGAGAGCGAGAGAGAGAGAGAGAGAGAGAGAGAGATATGCAGACAATGGGTGGGTCAGATGAGGTGGGGAAACAAAGTGGTCAGGAGCCATTTTGACTCATCACATCATGCGTGTATAACATTAACGCATACCAATGTATAATTACAAAGTATTGACACATTTACAGACAGAAAAGGAACCTATCGAAATACTGCAATTATAAAAAAAAGATAACTTCCAAATTACGCCAACCGGTGAAACAGTAGAGCAAAAGGACGTGTTGACGTATAGCATAGAGACGTTAGCCATGCAACGCCGGATGCTAACCAGCGTCGGCAGGGCAGAGGGGGGTCTTGGCTCCGCCCACTGGGCGCCAGGGCCCGGGTGGCTCTCAGGAGGCCTTCAGCGATTGAAATGGAAATGTAGGAAGCATGTCTGAGAGGCAGGAAGTGTCTCTATATCTGCCTGTCAAGATCCCTGTTCATCTCAAGCTAGTTTAGCATGCCACTGTTGGTTCAGCCTTCCATTCATGCCTTATGCCATGCTAGTGCCAATATTTTTATGCCATATGATGTATTTCATGTTTTACTATTCTATTGGCATCTTACATGTTACATTCCTGTAGATATCTCTGTGTCTGCCCTAAAAGTAAGGCTGTGAATGATCACTCCACGGCAATGTATGCATATTTTAAAGGCAGTGCATGTCACATAAAGCTACAAGCAGCTTGTGGTAATAACTAATGTCTTGCTCACGTGTGATCTGAGACGTGAGGAGCACTCTCTCTGGCCAGGCCAGCAGTGTGAACCTTTACCTCTGACCCCATTAGCCAGCCAAAGGACTGACAACACAGTGTCAACATGAACTATGCTAGCTATCCCCTCCGCGTTTGCTGCGAAAGGTCATGTATGTCAAACGGAGACACCCACGGTGCAGGCGTTGACACTGTACCTCTTCAAATAGTGACAAACAACAAGCTAACGCCTAAACCTGTAGTATTAAACATGTATTTGCTCCACTGGCATACAATATGAAGCAGATTGTTTCCATCCTAGTTCATTTGTCTGCCTTGCCTGGTTTGCTTTGCCTTGAACCGTGCTGTAAAACAAACGGCTGCTTAAGAGGCCTGTGTTTTTCACCACTGCAATACAGTTGCCTAGCGCAGAGTACGAACAGGTGAAATGACAGTAAGATATTGAGAAGTAAGTGCCATGTATTCAACCTCTGTGGGAGAAAGACATGCTGTAAAATAGAAGAGGGAAACTGTGCTGGTGTCTCGGAGCGGTTGATGCAACATAAGCTAAGATGGCGGTAGGTTAACAGCAATATTGGAAATACTGGTGAAAGTCGAATAGTGTAATAGAGAATGTACTGAGGAGGACAAAAACAAGCACACATACACACACATGCATGCACACGCGCACGCACGCACGCACGCACACACACAAACTGTATGAACAAGTACTGTATATAGGCATGTGCTCATTAACCTCGAATTAGTCTCATGTGAGAGCATATGGGCTCACAAACAAACACACAAACTGCCTTGTTATCACAGACTGGCAACTGGATTGGCTCCCTGAAAGAAAGGCTGACCTCTGACCTGATGATGAAGTCAGCTGCATGGCCGTGGGAGTCTTAGCGGCGCTGTTATTGTCATTTAGTTATTATTACGAGGAAAATCAAACATATTCCAAACAAAAACGTTCCATTCCTCCCATTTTGTCAAGTATGGTCAAATTGACCTTTACTCTCCTCAAAAGAAACCCATTTGGTCCCAGGTCTAATACATGCATACAAAGAACCATACAACAACAACAAAGATATTCTACAGTTTATTTTTTAATACAAAGCTCTCTCTCTCTCTCTCTCTCTCTCTCTCTACCTCAGACAAGCATGCACACAGAAAGAGAGAGAGAGAGAGTGACAGAGAGCGCGATAGAGAGAGAGAGAGAATGCAGTTCAGAATAGCACTGATGTACGGCGTTAGCTATATACTCAAATACCAAATACACAGTAACTAATATGTGGGACTTGTGCATTTACAGACATAGTTAGTGATGATTTACATACTGGATCGACGGCAGGAACAAATGCTCGTTATTTTGATTGAATGAAATTGCAGTAATCTGCACCTCTGTATGGTTGAGTCTGAAGAACGATGCTGTGTTGTCTGATGTCTGAAAACTGACACTGAGTTCTTAGGATGTTCTCAAACTCTGACTCATTTGAAGTTTCAGTTGTGGGGGCAGACTGCGCTCGACTATTGTCCACAGCTAAGTTTCTGCTGAGATTAAGTGTGATGATGTTGAATCATGTGTTTCCTTGAAAAGGTGGTAGAGCTATAGATGAAACAAACAGTTGTAGCAATGCCAGTTGGTTAAAAGCGATCCAATATTGTCTAAATTAAGCAGAGGTCTACGCCCAGTAGGAAGCAAGGTCTTTTAACACTTCCCAATGGAGCGTGTCCAGACCATATTTCACAAAGTGAATTTTTGGTCTTGTTATGCTAGGCTAACAGACTGAGACCATTAGTAATGAAGTCGTCCTTTTTCACAATATGTTCATTGAGCAGGACTAGTGAGGCCTGAAGAATGGTATTGGGCATGCAATACCATTCTTGCATACCAAAAAAGCACCAAAAATAAAAAATATTTAAATTTGTTAAGTGTAGTTAATTGTTATTTAACGATTCCCAGCCCTAAATATAATACAATTTCATTATATTGCAAAAATAATATTATGACATATTTTCTGACGTGCGACGAACAGAGTGCTTGTTGATTTGCTTTTGTGCGATGAATTCCTAAATTATGTAATCAGTTTATTAATTACACAGTGAACAAATTGGTACTGACAACCAAAGCCACACTGAAAGCATAACTCACTGTAAAAAAAACAACCTGTTTGGTTTATCACACCAAATATAAATATAGGATTTTTATTAATGATAGACACTAGAATAGTACAAAAGCATACCATAACCAAACCATAGACGTTCATGAAGCTATAATTAAGACCTGCTCTGTACGGAAATGCTACGAGAGGGTTAGGGTGGTGAGATATTGAAAATAGTAGGGTGAGGGAAGAAGCCATGCCCTGATGAGACAAGACAGCAGTAAAGAACACCTAAGGGATGGCACAGCGGCATTTCAATTACATGGAAGCAATTGTTTTTATCTGGAGTGCCAGTTAATGAACCTAATTAGTCTTTGCGGCGTAACCCCCCCCCATCCCCTCCGACACACACGCCAAATAATCGCCAGAGGCTTAGATTATGCCAGTCAATTTTTATCTTACAGCAGTTGAGTTGAATAAACAAACAAGGTGTTATCGCTCCACCAGCCATTCCACACAGGATTTACAATTATCACAAGACCTCTGCACACTTTTAGGCTGTGACGACCATTTGTACAGGTATCTCACAACACTTCTCTGCACTGTGAACCTTGTGGTCTTTAGAACAAATTAATTTAATGTTTCAGTGAAAAGCCAGGTGAGGAATATCTTGACATTGAACAGCATATTTTGCTACCTTGTGGCTAAGAATCCACTTATCTAACAGAGGGTAAAAAGTCAAGGCTTGAAACTGCTCCAGAGAATGTGTGCTTGCAGGCCTGTGTCCACAGGGACAGGTCCTCAAAATGTAAAAAAAGGGTATCTCATGCAAGAACAAATTTGAAGTAATTCCAGTATTACAGTTGTTAAAAGTAGCTATGTATTTTTATCAATATCACCCTGGTAAACACTGTAAACAGCATTATTCAATACGGAGTCAACGTCCAACAGCTAGACACAACAGTTAATTTCATGAAAATACACTAGCGTAACCTAGCAGTGGTTGAGGGGTGATACACACTTGACTATTATTCCTTCTTGAGTAGCACTTTCAACAGAAGCAGACAGAGCCCCTTCTAAAAAAGGAGTAAGACAGTGGGAGATAGGGATTATTGAGGCCAGCTTTATCAGTATATTCTTAGGTTTTACTAGAGACCACATCTGATGTTGCGCAATATTCCAAGTGCCGCTCATTACAGTCATAATAAACAGTTGCAAAACAGCAACTGTCAAGGCCACGGACAAGGTCAGTGTTTGAGGTATAGGATATTAGCAGGCTGGTTTGGAGCCTTAATATGTGCCCGTGTAGGAGGCCATGAAGAAGACAGCGATGAGGAGTTCTGATACTGGTACTGCGTGCGTGAAATGAACTCTGCGCTCTGCCAGTGTGGGGGAGCTGTCCATGGTGCCACAGTTTCATTTGAATTCTCCGTGTTACTTGGCTGTTCTCGACAGTCAGCATACAGTTTGGCCTTTTCATAGCCAGAGAATTACAGGAAAAACACAATATTTGTGTTGTTATTATTATTATTATTATTATTATTATTAGTTATACCCTAGCCGTAATAAATGTAAAAATTAAAAAAAGTTGCAGCACTGCATTGTTAATGCATTGCTCTGACAAAGCATCGCCTTGTGTTGCTTATTTTAATACCGCCCATCGATTGACTGACCTTCATGTATATAAATGGAAAGACCTCTGAATGTGGCCCGCATGGATTATTCCCACTTATATTTGTTTGTCAAAGCTCTCAGAACCCCCATCCTGTCAATCAATAGAGAGAACTACAGCAGGGTTCCTTCGATCCACATCAAAGCATAATGAAGCACAGTATTAAGTGAATGGGACTAACCACGCTATTATAAAGTTTTGATGAAGAGTTTTACATCCACTGTGTTAGGAAAAGCTTTTTAATCTATTTGGTGTTATGTTCACTCTGTGTATTTGGCAATAACATATTGTGGATACTGTAGATCAACTTTGGCTATTTAACTAGGCTATAATGGCTACATTAATGCTTGGCTTTCATTTACGATCCAAAGAAGTCAGTTACAACATCCTTACCTTACTATTTTAGCTATTGTGGCTGAACCACTGTCAGCAATGCAACTCCTTCAAAATGCTTGTGTGTTTTTTATTTAACAATTGGAGGGAGCCGAACTTCAGCGTGTGAAAAATGAGTGCTTGTTGGAGATGACAGCAAGATTTACGGTGTACAGTTGGTTACAATACATGGCTCTAGTGCCCAGTGCACAGGAACCCAGAAACTAGAGGGAGATAGAAGTTAGATGGGGAAGTGCAGAAGCTCCAACTAGGTCAGAACTATTCCTGGTCTTCTGCCATGTGTTAAAAGGTGCTCCAATACACGGCCGATGGCAGAATATCAATCTAGCTGTAGCTGTGAACGAACCAGCTGGCAGTATGGATATACAAACTGGCGTTTGTTGTATGGTCAACGAAGCCAGGGTATACAGCACATGCCAGCACCAATCCCATACGCTAAATCTAGTGAGCCAGCAAGACTCAAAGACTGAATTTAACATTAGCGTATGTGAAGGGGCTAGGTGAGAAGCAACAGGCTGAGAAACTAAACATCCGGAGAGTATTCAGACCAAAACAGATACATTTAAATTCCCTTAAATTACTTACTGTATACTGTAGGCCTGCTGTATACTGTGGCAATAATACTAAATATTTTCCTATATTGTCCAGATGCTGCTATCTTACTTTTTCTGTTCCTTGCATGTAACTGTTATCTAATTTATTAATTTTAATCTAATTTTGTTTCTCACAATCAAACATGGATGCAGCGAGGAATTACTTTTCTGTCCTTCATAAACCATTAGGTTGACTCAGACATTAGTCACCGTACCATAAAACTAAACATCTGCATTAAACCATCATCATGTCTCTGATTTTGACCACTCTGACGTGTGTCTGCGGCCTTTAATTAAGTCCGTAGTGTCACGAGGGGATGCCTGTATTGGTCTTTTGACATTTTAACTCTAGTGATATGGAAACCAGTGACACACAGCCATTAACAGTGCAGGGTGCGTGGCAGCAAGACATAGGACACCCGCGGGATTCCTAAAGTGGCATTTCCTTGGCCTGTCGTATCCTCTGTGTGGAATCAGTAATGAAATCAGTTAGGCTGCTTCGCTCCCAACTTAGTGACGCCTGCTCTATTTCACAATTTCTGCGCGAGAGAGAGAGAGAAAGAGAGAGAGAGAGAAATTAGTCTTGTTTAATGTTCCACAGGGTATAACTGGCCAGTAAATGGGGGCAGGGACAAGCAATACATTCTTGTGATTTATTTCTTCTGCTAGTTTTTATTTTGCTACATTAATGAACTTGTGTGTTTTATCAACCATAAGAAATCTTTCCTAATATTTTGTGTATTGCATGAATATAGCAGAGCCAATTTTCTGTTTTAATCAGTCTAGCATAGATAGAACCATTACATAGTATGCTTATTTGCACAGAACAAATTGCCCTATTAATGAAATGCCTTTCTCATGGTTTCTATTAAAGGATAACATTGCCTTATTTAGCTTGATTTGGCGATCGTTAGATCTTCGCCACTACATGGGCTTCAATATTTTGGGTGGAATTTTCTTGTAAGTATGACTGGATCTATATGCCATTACAAAATCCATGTAGTCCATAAGTGGTAATCCTCCAAGCTTCTCTGGTCTTTGTTTTCATGGCTGTGTGTGCATGCTATTGCATATGCTGGTATGCGGCTTATGAAGCTTTTGTTATGGTCTGACAAGCTGCTGCTCTAGTATGACATCTAGTGACAGAAAGTCAAATAGATGCACTTTAAGAATTTCTGAATCAAAAGGTCATATGTTTTGCACAGTGCTGACCCTTAAAATATCAAAACAACTCAGGCTCAAACAGTGTCACCCCCACTGAGACACAGCTGCTTTTCATTGCCAACTCTCCTGAAGAGAATTGAACATTTTGCCTGCTATCTCACTGGAATGGTGCTTGAAATGGGATTATCTGGAATCTCCTAATGCCCTTGATATCTAGTACCACAGACTTGAGAGGGATAGGTAAAAAAAAACTAAAAAAAAAACAGAACTGAAGATAGAGCTGAAAATGTTGCGGAAGCAAGCTTGTGTTCCCTTTGAAACAAAGGTGAAATAGTGTAGTGTGATCTATAGCATGTAAACTATTAATTTCAAGTCTTCAAAGCTATCTCCAGCTAAACTGATATAAAACAGTGTGTGCCTACTGCTCCAGCAAAGGCAAGACAACAAAACGGAACTGTGTGTACACCTCAAGGGCGGCTGCCCTTGCCAAATAAATATTGTATTTCTGTGTGGTGAAGGAGATTTTATAACTATGGTCGCAATTTACAGCAAATTGTTTTAGGTGTTTCTGCATGTGTGTAAATAAGGGACCTAACAACACATGTCAATAAATAATGTCAATACAAACTAAGTTATGTTTATCTGTTATGAGGTGAGAATAAATATGCATCTCTGTCCTGTTTTTTACACCGAGAACCTCCGGCTAGCTTAACAAAGAATGGGCTGCCAGCTCCGTGTCCTAAATGTCCCACTGCCATGGCAGGTTGATACCGTATTTACTGTGTGAAATATAACGCAGAGATGTGGCTATTAGAATGGCAATAGCTCTTCTTGACCAGAGCCTTTCTCAGCACAGAGGTGTCAGCGCACCTCCGTGTGAGTCTTGTTGACCTGCAGAAAGCACAGCTCATCGGGGAGTCAGGGTAACAAAGAGATGGATCCTGTGGGGTCCATGAACACCAGTCCAGCACAGAGACCCTCACTAGATCAGGCTGTGCACGCTGTGAGCCGCTACGGTCTCCGCCATCGTTGGACAAGCCGCCGGGCCCTGTTGACATGCCCCCAGTGATAAGAATCACAGGTTACACTTGGTGGTGATATTACCACCCGCTGAGATAATGTCACCGCCATGAAGTCTTTTAAAACCCCACAAGCTGCTGCAAACACACACACACACACACACACACACGCATACACACACACACGCAAACACACACACACATTGTGTGCATGGGGAGCAACTGCAACACGTTCCCTATAGAGCATCTATTGAGGACCACAACAGACGGAGCTTCTGTATCCTTGGAGATGATTTCCAGCAAGAATAAGAACACAATGAAATAAAATGTGAGTTCTCCAACTTGAGATCCTGCTCCATTGTGCCGGTTGACATTGACGGAAGCCCATGGCCTTCTTTTTCGGGGGGGGGGGGGGGGGGAATTATAAAGTATTTTGCAGTTTGTTGATTATGGT
>JAODLL010017258.1:0-27230 GCA_026546735.1 Forbesichthys agassizii | reverse complement strand
TATATATACACACTATAGTATTTGACATAGGAATATACATTTTAGAAATGATATACAATTAAATAAAAAATATTTTGGAAATGTATACAAAAAAGAATAATCCATGCTCATTGGGAGATGAAAGTGGAACAAATGGTTATAATTTGTAATTTACCGGCCTACTTTTATACATGGCACTATAGGCCGTCATACACATTGTTGGCCCAGCAACTAAATGTTATACCATATGTGATAGATGCCAAGGGGTCCTTGGCCCGGAATAAAGAAAAATATATATAGACCTCTGGTTTAAAGGTACAATGTTTGCCGTTTGTCTAGAACCACTTTAAGTTTAAACCAAGTCCACGCATGATGTCCATCATGCATAATGCGTGCTGAGCGGCTCGCACTCATCTAATTCCACAACAACACTTTTGAAGGCTGTTTCAAAATAAAGTGTTAACTGGGTCAGAAATTCATGGTTGTGGGGGCGCTAACATAATCAAAGCATATTTCACAAAGTTTAAGATTAATGGCTGGCCTTAAATATCATCTTATTCTGGTATTTGTTCGTTGGATATGTATTAGATTTCAATATTGGGATTTGAGTATTCATTTTTCACATTGTGCATGCATGTTTTCACATTAATCCATAGTGTCTCCATATAAACCCACATGTTGAAATGTAATTTCCTGCCCTACACTGTGTCATCAACACCATTGATTGCAATTGGCTCTGTAAGAACGAGGCTATTCATTCAACATACACTCTTATTGGATAATACAGGAGGTTTGAGTGCATGGCTATGTTTACATGTGTGCTCACTGAAGCTGGGAATTAAAGATTACTTCTGGTATACTTCTTAATTATAGTTGAGTGTTTTTAATGCTGTTTTTGAGAGTATTCGAATACTCGTTTGGAAATTCCATCAAGTATTCGAAATTTGAGATTAAATTGGTCTCTTTTCTTTCCTGATCGCCTATAGCACAATGCACGATATGTGGAGCCAACTGCAAGTATCTCCCCATCACAGATGAGGCGCGTAATATTCTGAAGATTTATATGGGTGCTGTGGGACAACTGCTAATTTTCCTCTGTCATTTTAGATGAAGCCACAGGAAAAGATGTTTTTCATGGATCCTGTGAAGCTCATTCAGTCACGGCTGGAACAAATAACACAAGTCAGTGAATCAGACTACAGTTTTCTCAGACTACAACATTAAAAACATCTCAACAAAATCTAAATGCAGTTCTAATCTATTCCAAATACATATTTCCATACGTTTTTAAAAACAAATACTTACAGTATGTCTTTAATAACGAGGCGTCATCCACAGATTGCACTTTTTCAGCGTAAACAGAATGAGCGAGTTACATATTATTTCAAACATAAATCCATGGAGCTGGAAAGGCGTCTAAAGAAGGTTACAGAAGAGAGTTACAGGTGATACATCCACACCTGTCAATGTTCTTCTGCCCTACATTACAAATAGATAAAGTATCTAATACCTATAATTTACTCTTCTGTTTTTGGTAGGAACATTTCTGAGCTGAGAAGAGAGAATAACGAGTTAAAAAAGCCACTTTCTCAGAGAAGGGTGAGTGTTTTACTAGTTTATTAGTATAATCCATAAAAAGTCATCAAAATATTGTTACATAGAAGCTAACTGTGAACTATTTTACAGTTATACACACAATTATGGAACAGTAGTATATGATGTAATTGGTACCTGAAGGATTTAAGCACTTCCTTCTCTCCCGTAGGTTTCACCAGGCCATTGGGTAACAGATGGGTACGTACGTAGCATGTTGCATTTGAATGATATCCAGCTCATTTCAAACTGTAACCCAACACTAAAATCAAACAGTTAGTTGAGACATATAAAGTTTGTAAACCTCCAGATTCAAGATGTTTTTTTGTCACACATTTCATTCACTTGCCGTGATACGGATGAACTCAGAAAAGAGACCGCAAAAACCTGTGAATGTTGCCGTTTGGTTGCATTTTGTGTTTTTGTTGTGGTGTCCTTCATATATAGTTCTCAGAGAATGACACTTCCAGTGGCCGTCACTTCCCCAGGTAAGTTTGAGATGTATGGCTATAGGTGTGGTTTGCCCATTTTAGTCGACAAACTTAACGTGTGCCATTTTACTTTCCATCCACTAGTCACCCCATGTTCAAGAATTGTAAGGTACGTCATGTGTTTTGCACTTAAAAGCAATGTTGTAGCACATCTTTTTGTGTGAAAACGTGTAAAACATGTCTCCTTTAGTCTCCCAGGCTCAGCTGACTCCCAGGGAAGGACAAGAGACAGGGGTCCAAGACCATCCTTAACAGTAAGCGTCCTGTATTCATCCACTATTGTTAATTCCCAGGCATACTTTCCATGTATGTGCACATCCGCAGACTGTCCGCGAGATGTAAATATTGTCACGCATACAGTCCACACACCTCCTAAAATGTTGTCTGCGCGGTCATGTGAGCGTTGACTGCGAGTGTGTGATGCACTGAAGACGGCAATGGACGTCCTACTAAGTGCACAAATGAGTGTTTTAGGCATATATAACAAACATTTATTTCCAGGGAATCTCCTAGTACACTGTACAATGTAGTGCACATAGAAATCATAGTCATATATTTATATCCAAAGCAAGTTTTTTGTATACAGAAATAGCTGACGCACCCATGTGAAGTATGCTTGGAACAGCCCGAGCGCACGTCCGCGTGGCGTGTGGTCAGGCGTTTGGCAGCATGCCGGTGCCTTTACACCTAGCTGAACTCAACCCAACAGTGGATGAAGTTTAGGGCATCGATTACTTTAAAGGTGGGGTAAGCAATGATGGAGAAAAGTTTGTTGATATTTGAACTCAACATCCAAGCAAGAAGCTCTACTCCTCCCCCTTCCCATCATCACTTTGTGTTCCCATTTACAGCGGTGTAGCAACACTGGATGAGCACTGGGCTGTTCAACGTATATGCTTTACTTTATTGTCTTCTGAATGAGCGCAACACGTGCACTGCCAGGTTGAAAGTCTGCTGCTTGCTGTGCCCATGACAATAATGTATGCCATGAGCACTGTATGTGGACAGACCGAAAAGCATTAATTAGCCTTTAAAGTGAAAACAATCACTAAAAATATATGTTCTGTCTGCCATTTCTTCCCAGACCACATCTGGTTCAGTTACCTCTATTTCCAGCCATAGCTCTCTTCATGAACGCGGTACAAGTAAGTGGTTACACGTTGAGGCTTCTACAAAAACAAAATATTTAAGATTTTCCTTGAATCAGCAGTTAGTGTTTGTGTTTTAAAGGAACCCCCACAACTCTAAGGACACCGGCCAGGTAAATACAACTTCTAAAAATGTAAATTTGAACCCATTTTGACTGCTATTTGATTAATTTATTCATGTTGAAAATATCTGAATAAGAGCTTTTACCCAGTCGCAGGTTGGAACATCAGTCGTCAAACAACTTCCAGTTTCAGTTTTTCAGAGGATCATCACTTCACTAATGAAATAACCACTGACAATTGTGAATACCCTACAATGAATCTGTCAGTTTGTTTTTATGTTCTGCATTGTGCACAGCTGGTTTGAATCCCTTTCTGACTTTTAAATTCCAAATGTTCCAATTGGTCTAAATGTTTTGGGCAGAAAGATTAAATAAGTTTTGGGAAATAGTTATTTTTCATTTGTACCTGGATACATTTACAAGCAACACTAATTATTTACATGAATAGCAATTCCCACCAGAAATGATTCAGATGAAAGATTCATTCAATATCGCCTATATTATTGGTCATTGACAGATTTTCCATGGCAAGATTTGTAAACTGAAACATGTCAGTATCATAAAGATGTAAACATGTAATAATTCTATACATTCGATAAGTCACTATCACATGACAAAATAACAGAAACACAGCAGCGTAGAAATGCCTTTATTAAATAAATGTACTGACATACCTGAATGTGACATTTGTGCTTAAGCTTTAATAGAAATAATTGTTAATATTGCTTTAGACTTTAATTGTTTAATGAATATAACGTGCTTAACTGGATTTTTATTTGGGCACTCTTTAGGCATTTTAAAATTGGTAACCTTCCTCTACTACATCTACAGTAGAGGAACATAACCTGTTTGTCACCATCTGCTATCTACAAAGACAGGAAAAACTAGCCCATGGCTATTTAAATACTGATATGGATTGAGTTGAGTGCAAATCCAAAACATTTTAGCGGCATTTGTTATTAGCACGGATACTGACAGGTGCTTAGTTATTGCTGAGTTTCTGCTGGCAAATGGTGCCCGTTAGTGCAAACTACATGGAAATCTCAAGTATTTAGGCACAGCCTCTAAAATACAACAAGAATACGTTTCAGCAATATGCTTGCATTAACTTGAGTTAGATCTAATAATATTGCTTCCTCAACTAAATACTAGAAGCCATGATGACACTGACTTGATAAGAAAAATACATGAATGAAAATTGCAACAGGCTCCTAAAGCTCTAGTGCAGCATAACAATTTTTACGTGTGAATTTCCAGTGTTATTTATAAAACGGAAATATTTGTTATAAAAAGGAATGATTTCACACAGTGATCAGTCAACAATATTATCATAGTAATGATTTTACCAAAGCAGTTTGTTTGCAAATTTCTCAGCTACTTATGTACCAAAAATACAACAAATATAAATTATACAGCTATAACATACTAAAAATGCAATAGACTATCTAAAAATGAAAACAAAACCTAAAAATAAACCAGTGTACAAGATGCTGTCTTATTTACAGCAATTTCAGCATAAACAGAATTAAACTCCAAATATATTATAAGCAGTAAATGTAATATTCAAATTAAAATATGCCCCACTGTGAAAATCACACCTGCTCAAATTAAAGCAATGTTAACCAAATCATAGTAAACTACAAATGTTGCCATGTCTTGGAAATGGGGACCCTACAAAGTCTAGTTCCAGTGTTATTTCCTCAATATGCTCTTGGTCAGTTACTGTCCTGAGATGCAAACCAATCTCGTACTTGCTGGTAGCTCATTCTTGACTTCTTGCATAAGGAGTCAAGGTCTTTTTCTTGTAGTGTTCCCGTGGAACGGCGATATGCTTCCAGAGGTTCGATATCGGGAGAATCTGAGATGGTACTCGGGCCACTGGTTTGAGATTTGCGTTTGCGGCTACCTCCGCCCCGAGGCATTGCATACGGACCGCTTCCATTTGCTAACCCATTTTGCTGAGTAGCAAGTTCGGCCAGAAACTGGTCCCGAACTCCCTGCACCCACCGCAGCTGACCATTTTTAACGGCATACCGTGTATCCCCAAACCACTGAATGACGTCAGCACGAGGTAAGCCAGTAAGCTTGACTAGCTCAGTGTACTCCTCACTCTTCGGCCACTGACAGAGCAAGAAGTGCTTCTTCAACAAATCCAGTTGCTCCTTGGTCTTCCGTGGCCGTCCGGCAGGCGTGAGAGCAGGGGGCGTTGACGAGGGGACTCCGGAGAGACGCGAAGGCGTTTGCAACGAGCCGGCTTTGGCAGAAGAAGCCAGCTTCTTTGATGTGTTGGCGTCGTTTGAAAGTGGTTTATTAGGCGAGGCCGTTAGCGGAGGGGTGCCGGCGGGGGAGGGGCAGGGGGGGGATTTCGACGTACTTGATGGCAGCTGTGGTGGAACATCTGGCTCATTCCTGCTCGTCTTGGTTAACTGCAACGGTTTCTCTTCACATTTCTCTTCACATTCCTGCTCATCTTCCAAACTGTGTCCATTATTAGCGATAATCTCTGCATACTCAGGCTTTTCTGCCTCTGCCACCCTTTCCCCAAACGCTTCCAGACTATTTGACAGGAAAGTCCGAAAGAAGTGCGAGTCCTTAATCCCATTGCTACGGGCCCCCTCGTGCACTTTGGCACCGCTTTGCTGCGGCTTCTGAGAGATGAGTGGTAGAGGCTGAAGCTGCTGTGGTTCTTCTTTCACTCCAGTTGCGGCCTGATGATGGTGGACCTGGGTCGCTCCGTGGGCTCCCCGGCCAACCCTCAGCTGGTACCGGCTGTCGCTGAACCATTTGCGGATGTCGTTGCGGCTCAGCCCCGTCTCTTCCTGCAAGCGCCGTAGCTCGGTCTCCGCGGGCCAGTTCTCTCTGAGAAAGCTGCTGCGAAGGACGGCTAGCTGAGCTTTCGACTTCTTGTAGCGCCCGTGCCGCCGCTGCGACAAGGCCTCCGTCTGGTCTAGGGAGACATCTGCTGCTGTAGTGGCCGGTGTGTCCACCGGAGGGCGGTAGTTGTACGAGTCTTCGGGGGGCGGTAGGGACGAACTGAAACAGGGCACGGCAGGCCGGGCTGGTTTGTAAGAGTCTGGTGACTCGTACACTGGTTTCTTCTTATGGGAGACTAAAGTGGAGCGGGCACCTTCTATATGATCCCTGTCCTCGGTTAGTAAATCCTCAAAACCTTTTCCCTTGCTCGTCACCATTGCTTCCTCTCTCGGTTCTGCATATTCACTGCAGAGGTCGGGCACAGACAGTTTCCGCCGTGTCTCTTCTATCTCCTCGGAAGCCCAGCTAATTCCATACTTGATTCGTTGCACCATGAACCACACCTTGACTTTGTCCAGTGGCAAGGCACACAACCGAGCCAAGGCGCTCACCTCACGGGATGTCGGGTAAGGGAACAAATTAAAAGCTTGGACCAGCTCAGGAATCTCGTCCAGTTCCCGAGTCTGATCGGACTGTGTCCACACTAGCTTTAATCCTTCCGACACCAGAGGCAGGCACACAACAGAATTGTGGTTGGTGCTAAAGCTAGCCGCCCCAGAACCACCTTTGCTGCCATCAACTGCGCCGGCTGGCTGGCGAGCATCCGTTGAAGTGTGTCGGAACACACGCTTTTCGTCACGTTCGGTTTTTGTCACCTCACCCTCAAAGGGCTCCTTCAGGTCCACGCCTAGGCCTGTTCTACCATTGCGCTCACTGTACGCTGCCATATGGAGATACTGCAGCGGGTCTCTTCTTCCTATAAAAGTAAACATATTAATTAAAAACAATAAAGCAAAATCAACACTGAATCAGGTGTTATGATTTGATGTAATTGCTAGGTTACATGATCCACACAAAAACGGTCACAATTAAAATCACACTTATTTAATGGGAAGATGGGCCAAAACATAAAATAAGCAAAACTCTACGGCAGCGTTGGAGAACTTTCTATTCTCCAAGTCAATATCCGACAGCTGTTTTACCCATCCCCCCCCCCTTTGTACCCCAAGCTTCAATTCTCGCTACGACTGGGTATACCCTGTCCAGATTGAGCAAACCCCCCCCCCCCCCTCCCAAGGGCCTAAATGTGGTGACTGACTTGTTTTGTGAGAGTTGGGGAGTGGTGTCAAAGGGTGGGGTGGGAGCTTGGGCAATGAGGGAAGGGGGGGGCGTTAGAAATCCATCAGTCTACATTCTCACAGCTTCCCAGTGTTGGCTTTGTTCCACCAAGTTCTCAGCCCTTATGACTCAAGTGTAGCCTCAACGCAAGGCCAAATTTAAACAGACAACACCTAGGTGAACAGACAATTTGAAGTACTTCAAATTGGTTATAAAGACATTCATATTCTGAATTGGAAGATAATAAAACGGTCAGCTTCTTAAACTATTTCGTAGAATGCAAGGCTAGTCTAAAATAGTATTGCAACAGGTTAAGTAGTAGTCAAGCCTATAAAAAACATTGAGATGTCATATACGGCTAAACAAATTAAATAAATTGAGTACAAGCTGCGTGTATTTACTTGTGATGTAAGATAAGTTATAGTTTTCTATTAGGCATAGGTGAATCAGGTGTTATCTGTTCAAAGATGTATTAATGTGACCTCTTTTATAACCCTTTTTGATGTTTTATCTTTAAATTCAGGACCCGTTAATATACGGTAGTTGGACACACGGGAAACATTCCACTCCAAGTAAACACGGTTAGATTACGACATAGCAGTGGTTTAGGGATTTCTTGCTACCCAAATCTGATGTGTACGTACCAGGGGCCGTTGCCCAATACCATGAACAAGTTTTAATTGTTTTCGACGCTGAGGGCATAAAGAAGAAATCCTTCGACGCGTGTGTGTCAACTTTGTATTACGAGTCTATCGATTCTTTAACAGTGGTTCAAATTAATACAAAGTTGTAATGTTTCCCATGACAATAACAGTCCACTGTCTGGTTCCTTTGTGGCGTATGTAAAATGAACAGCCTGCACAGGCGCACTCCTGCCTTTGGACACGCTTCAGTGAAACGTAAAAATAAACTTACCGAAATTCCAAAAGCACCTTTGTGGTCAAGATCTTTGTGAGCAAATACAGATGGGATCGAGACTTTCCTTTTGCCAACCCTCTTGTGTATCGCTGTGCTTCGAGGAGAAGAAAAATAATACCGTCTGTTTGACCCTCGACTGTTTATCCAGCCATTGAAAGGATTATATTTGGGATACAAAAATCTAAACAATTAACTTTCTCGCGTTTCATACGAGTTGAGAAACAATGTAGTTCTTGTCGAACTACCCGCATAAAAATAGCCCATATATTCGATGTGTAAGCTTATAGAACCTTTGCGGTACTTTAGCTCCTCCGCCCGATCGTTGTTGCTTTTGTTCTGAAACTGTGAAGTCTTTCCCCTGTCCGGCCAGATCGAGGATAGGCGGAGCTGAGGACCAGGAAACTCGCAGGCCCGAGTCTCCAAAGTGACGGGGGGAGGGGGGTGATGCTATTGCGTGGGTGTGCCATCCCGTCCAATGCGAGACAGGGATTGGAGGAAGGAAGCGCCTGTTAATGAGGCCTATGTCGTTGGTTTCACTCTCCAACTCTCGTTGGTTTGTGGGCCCTGTCTGGGAAAGTTATATTTTCAGAACTTATGAGTTTATTCTGAAAAGATCAGCTACATGTTCAAATCTATAAACATTTTTGATCTAAGGGTATTACATGGGGCATAGGTGAAAGAAAAAACAAATTTAATTGTGGTAGTTGTAGCCTACATCAGTTACGATATTAATAATATACAAAATCCCCCAACAAAAAAAGTCAAACAAATACAAAAGTTTTGGAACCCATTTATATTTATGTTCCTCCAACAGCTTTAAATCCATATAAAGATGAATGTACATTATAGAAACAGTGCTTCTGAAAACCGGTACAGTATTAAAATATTCACATTATGAGCCTTTAGAACAGCTGGCATTGATTTAAAATTCCTTATTAACCTAAATGTCCAGGGACTGTCCATTATTAATATGTAATACATTAATAATGAATGTGAAATTTCTGCTTAGAGCTACATCACAACTGTTTAATTACTAGTTCACTAGAAGGAAAGAATGTTCTGCAATGTAATTGACTAACAAACATGGATAATGTAATTATGGTTAACCCTCTAAAGCCCAATATCCATAGTAGTCTTTTCACATTAGATAGTTACTGACAGAAAAGTAAGTTTACTTGAGCGTAGATGCAGCCTCACAACACATATGGTATGGTTCACACCTTAAAAAGTGTGAGTTTAGGCTATTTAAAAATATAATTTCCACATATGTAACAATGAATTTATTATGTAAAATACATTCAACGCATTATGCCAAATGCTTGAACCAATGACAACGCATGAAATATGAGGGTTGAGTGAACATCAATTAGCCTGGGTGCCTCTTCAAAGATAAAGACTTTGCTGCCACTTCAGAAGTGTCCACTTAAAAGGGTGAGTACAAACCGTGGAACTCGAAGAAAGGAGGGAATCCCATATGACAGCCAGGAAAGGTACGGAACCTGGGCCACAAGGTATTTCAGGGATGTGTAATCAGTCACACTCCGCCCTGGAACGATACATCTGAACATCAGAACAATATGACTGCGGTGGTTTACAGCAGACAATGATGCATTAAAACAAAAACAAAAAATCATACTCTACATTACCGTCAATATCTAGTATTCCATACCGCCTTGCTAGGTCACAAGTCATTAAAATCTTTCCCGTCATGGACATCAGGTTTTTATCTTTAAGTAGAGGGCACAGGAGATAAATATGACAACAATGACTAAATATTTATATTGCAAACAAAATCAAATGAACGCCATCTTCCCACTGAATCACATGTGATTAGAAATTGTGGATGTTTACTGTAGCTGCTTAGAAAGTTAAATGTCATTGTAGTCCTCGTTTTAAACTGATAGTGTGAACATACCTTTCGCCAGCTCAACTATGCATTTCCCGCTTAACTCTGTGGTTTCTCCATCTGCAAAAAACGCCTTGATCTGAGGAGAAGGTAATTCAACACATATCCAGACATACAAAAAAGTATTTAATTTTGGGCAAGAATATGTATGCCACTGTATACTGTTAAATGTGCAGTTATACCATAAATTCGGAAAAAGGGGAAAACGTGATGTAGTGCAGGAGATCTTACATCTAGTAGCTAGTGAGAGACAACACACCATAAACCTAAGATGGCATTGTCTGTTAGAAAGACATCCAATTCAACCCACACACATCCTGAAACTGTCCGCTCTACCCAAAGCCAAAGTGTTCATGGCACTACCTTATGATCAATCTCCGGAGTATCCTTCGCGTGCATGAACTGAGACATAAACTCTGTCTTTACAGCCCCTGGCCACAAACTGACAGAGGCCACTCCTCTGCTTTTCAGCTCAACAGCAGTGTCTGCCGCGAGCCTGTCGCACTGTTGAAAAGGGGTAATTAGAATATTCAAGTCTATATGAGATTACTTCATGCTGCTACTGTAATGCAGCTACTGATTACATTAGTGAAAATAGGCATGGACAGGAAACTTACTGCAGCTTTGCCAACGCCATATGGCACATTGAAGATATATCGCAGTCCCCCCATAGAGGAGATAACAATGATCAAACCCCGGCCTTGGGTCACCATCAGCCGGGAGGCATAAACCGAGCAGAAATAGTGACCTCTGGAAGTACAAGAAGTCAAAATGACATTGTAACTGATTAAACAAACCACGAGCTATACAACAGTCTGGATTTAAACTTAAATGCAATATATAATAATTTAAACATCAACATAGCAGCAAAAAACTATTTTCTATGTAAAGATATAGTGGTTAAATTGTGTCCTGGGCACAGAATATCATCACACTCACTGTGTGTGCTGTAATCCCAGCTCCTCTGCACAGTGATTTCATAGCAGGCTCAGCTGCATGTCAGTGAATGTGTGTGTGGCCCGTGAAGCATTTGCTTTGGTCTGAGATGCTTAGGTGCTCAGTGTGACATCTAGTGCCAGAAGGTTATATTACCCAGGGAACAAAGGGGGTTTTACAGACAAGGGCCCAATCTCAATGTCCCACCTAAGAGCCCTGAACCCTCACAGACTTGAGTTATGTAACTGTTGAAAAGATATATTCAGCTATTGCTAGATAATTGTAAAATAATTCAAATTCAATAAATATCTCCTAATAAATAGCTAACTCGCCATTTTCTGTCCATACTGAAAAAAAAGAATAATCTGGTACTTCTACAGACCTGACTCTATAAACAGGAACATAAACAAAGTGGCGAACACTGCTTACAAAAACAATGCCCTAGTCTTCACAATAGGTTTTCAATGTGTGGGGCGGAGCTTCTGAGGGAGCACTCTATGGCACCGAATGGGAGAGGTGTTTTTGTTTTGATTTGAGTCTAAAGTTAGCAAGTGTTCTCGAGAATAACTGACCTACCTTTAAGGCAAGGCAACACACCTTAATAGGCTTATATTTTCTCGTATATCAAAATGAAACCCATTGAGAGTATTCTTCAAAACAATTATTAAAATAGGTAGTAGGCCTACCTCATTAAACATGAGGTAGCATATAAGCATAATCACAAAAATACCATTTTAAACAAATTGATTTTTATCCAAATACTTTTTTTGTATTATTGTGATAACAAACCTAACCGTCAAACAACATAAACATTTACCAAAATATAGTTATTTCATGGAATTATTCAATAAAATTGAATAATTAAAATTTTAACACTTCTAATGCATATTTTGCATACGTTAAGAAAATGTTCACTTAAAATCTAAAATATTGAAGAAAAAAAGCTATGTATAGGCCTACATCTTGCTATAAGACTTACTTGTGAACCAGTGTGTGATGATGATACTGTATATGATATACAGAGTTTTAAATACACATGTTAAACCTCTACATTAAATAAATACATTTTGGATTGGGAGCGCAAATTACATGAGGTAGACCTTCCACCAAATTGGCATATTTTAAAAATTGTTGTCAAGGACTTTCTAATCCAAAATATTGTTTTTATAGGCTATATACTTTCAATTGGTTAAGATTCATTCCAATATGAGTAAAGGACAAAATAAGACTATTTAGATGTGTTGCCTCACCTTAAAAATAGCCTAGGGGTTAAATAATTTAGATCCACACAACAGGTTTTGCACCTATCTTGTAATCCCTAAAGGTCCTAGATATACTTTCTGGGTCACAATCTTCCATTTATGATTTCTGGGGGTGGTTTGAAAACAGATTTTGATGGAGGAAATAGATACTTCTGCTAGGGTATTGTCCGTATATTACATACAGAAATATACACAAAATGAGAAGTTTACGAATATTTATGAAATCCTGTAATTATACTAGACATATTACTGTTGCGCACTACATGGTTAAAATCCTTTGCCGTGGTTGTAGCCTCAGCTTATAATGCAAACTAGTCACCATGACTAATCAGGAATTATTCATGTATCAGATGTGATAAGGCAGAATTCCTCACCTTAGACCTGTGTTGTTAATGGTATCCCACATGGACGGATCAACCTCCCAAAACTTTTTCCCCATGTTCTCAAAGATAGCCTATGACATATGATAAGAGGTGTCTTAGGAACATGAGACAGTGGACATTGTAGCCACAGGTTTACAAGGCCTTTTGATGTGGTAGGTAATAATCATTAAAGGTTACATAAGCTATTGCATCTTTTTGACACTGACCTGAACGCCTGAATAGGCATTATTAACAAGAATGTCCAGCCTGCCATTCTGTTCACGTTTGATTTGCTCAAACAGCGCCTCAATGTCTTTGTCCTTTGAAGAATCACAGATCACCGGCACACAATTTCCACCCCTTTCTTTAACCTTTGGTTTCAGCACAAAAAGGAAATATTCAGATACGACAGCATTAGTATTCAATTACCTTGTGCTGATTATGAAGTAAACCTTACAGTAGCCTACCTCGGCGGACGTTTTTTCCAGCGTCTCCTCTTGACGGCCAGTGATATAGACAGTGGCTCCAACTTCAGACAGCTGTAGAGCTATTCCCCTGCCAATGCCTCTAGAAGCACCTGTCACTAAACACACCCAGCCCGATAGAGCCATTTGTCTAGCAGAGAAAAGAGCAAATGAGGCATGCAATTGTTGTCAAAGGGTGATAAGAGAAACGCTTGCAACTAACTGGCTTACATAAGTATATTGCGCAATGACGTCATCCTGTGTCCACAGCTACTTTCAACATTGTGGAACTACAAGGACATAATTCAGTCGAATATGAACGATTCACTGCTATTGTGCAAGTCATTGAGTGAAGGATACATACCCTAGCTCCAATTAGTCCAAAAAAATTAGTTAGTTAGTTAGTTGGGGTCTGAGCACCAGAGTCCTATTCTCCTATTGAACGGGACTGTAACAATGCGATCACTTTTTGTGTTATTTGGCACAGGGAACACTCCAAATTAAGTACAGTGATTCTAGGGTCACATAAGTGAACCCTCTATGTTAGGCTATGTTCACTTCCAGGTAGGTCACCCTCTATGATAGGCTATGTTCACAGCTGCTTGCAGCAGCAGTTTTTCTAGCAGTGTTTTTAGCATTTAAAATACTAGCACGAGGTGCTGTGCACAAAACAATTAATTGTAACCTACTCAAGGCAATGATATTCATAACCTTTAACATTCACCTTACCTTAATTTGGTTATTCCAATCTATCTGGGTTCTGGGATCAGATTCTGAATGTCTCTTATTTACCGTACAGCCAACGAAGAGATATTTCTAGTAGGCTAATATACTAGTAGTCGTGTCGATCGATACCGCTGGATACTTTTATAACGTGTTAATTCAGATGTCAAATAGCAAAGGTTAGGCTACACGACGTTACGTAAATTAACCAACCCCTCCTTTTCCTGTGTGACAGTTGGATAAACTATCCACGAGTCGGGACAAATAATAGGATACAAAGCAGACGCAAGATGGCGCTATTAATTCAGAGGTCGAAAACAACTGGTCGGGGTAGACTTTTTTTTAATTTTTATTACTTAAACTAGGAATTGATCGATGAGTGGTTTGTCTGGGTGTTACGCTGACTCTATTGGCATTTGGACAGGGTACAGATTGGACTGACTTGAAGTTTAAAACCTAGCACACAAGGGCCTTGAAAAGGCCAGTCAAGAAGATGGAAATATAACGTGACCATACGTTGACCATAGACCATAGACCTCTATCTGTCTGTCCCAGGTCACATAAAAAACGCACTAGGATAAGATGCCTTGGCATAGACAACGTGCCTCTCACGGATAGGAACAGATCTGATAGGAACCATTTGCCAGGAACGTTTCACGGGACATGAAAGTATTCTGAACACAGCACAGTGCATAGTAAAAAATAGCCTTAACATTATACCTGTACATGAATTGTAAAAAACGTGCATTAACAAACAAATAGAGGTAGTGGAAATGATAGGCTAATATAATTAAATAGTCAACATTGTGTAAAAAGGCACAGTATGTCCAAAATACAGGCTAGATAGGCAGAATTTCATCTGTATACTACCTTCATTTAAGTTTAAAAAACATCATGGGAGCCTGACAAAAAGTATCAAAAGTAAGTGTTTCTTGTGACATTAATTTGTTACTACTTGGACGTGGCCAAATATTATATAATTATATTGTTACATTCTCTCTGACGTGGCTGTCCTGTAAGCCGTAGACCTACACTCCATTCCAGAAGGTGGCGGTAATGTACCAAAATGTGGGTTTCCAACCGAAATAAGATAACAAGTTGGAGTAGAGGAGAGAATGCGGCATGTAGTTATTATGTTCCTCCTTTTAATTTACACGACTCATTGTTTTTTTATGTTGAATTAATGCTTTTATTGGACGGAATAAGAGGTAATGTATCACTTCAGATGCATCTATATATTTGCTAGTATACAGTACACTATATATTGACTGCAAAACGAACTAATATCACGCTCTCTTGTTTAATTACTGTAAATGTACAGTAGCTACAGTAGGAGACCTATATTAGCTAAAATAAGTAATATAACGTATTGCAGCTGATCTATTTCTTATCAACATTCAAAAACTCAAGAATACGCAATTTAACATAACGTCGTGAATTGTTGCATCTTAGGCTAAGATGCAACAAGATGCAGATATTTAGTTTAGCAGTACAGCTTTGAGTTGTGTTCTGCTGTGTTATAGGCCTACTGCTTTGTTTATGATGACAGGTGTGTGGCATTTCTGATACGAGTGTATTTACTGCAAGTTTATTAGGAGCAAGGCATGCTCTAATCATTTAAACATAATGTACTCTACAGTACATTGAGTGATCATAGTGGGTCGAGTCCATTAACAAAATAATGTGTCTTTCTTATAAGCTGAACCTTACCTTTCCTTTCTTGACTGTCCAGCACACTATGGACCTGTCTGCACTCTTTCTTCACCTCGATCTCTCCTCACCCTCAAGTGAGGGAGATTCCAATCCTCCAATCACAGAAGTGCTGCTCCGCCTACAGGAGATGCTGACAGCTGCAGCGAGCAAACCATCACATCCAGAAACGGCAGCCGCCGTTGGCCTCACAGAGCAGCTGCTCAAAACAGCCGACCCCCGTTGGCTGTTTTCCCCCGGTTCCACCGGTTGGGGCGACGCTGGGCTCAACCAGTCCCACCCGCGGTCTGAGCTGCAGGGGCCCTACGTGGGCCTGGTTCAGTGTGTGACGCGTGCCGCGGCTCTGCCTCTCTGCGACGGGGACTGCAGCTCTCTGCCTGTGTCTTCCTATCAGGGGGTCCCAGAGAGAGTCCTGTTGGTCTGCTCTGCTCTGACCGCCCTGCTGAGAGGCCTGGGGGCCTGGGAGAGATGGCGGGGCGCGGAGGGAGAGGTGAGGAGAGACTCACTTGTGCCCTCCGTGGTCCCGCTGTGCTGTGTGTTCGCTGTGACCCACTTCCAGGTAGGCGTCATGGAGTGGCCTCCAATTAACCTTTAGTCCCCCCTTGCAAGGAAGGCCTTCTATTGTTTGTGCAGGCCACTGTATATAAACTTAGTATGAAAAATTCAAGGTCCTACTGTAGACGATATTTTAAACATTAATATAGCGGCAAACAACTATTTTCAACGTCAGGATACAGTGGAGTAATGAGCAGAGAATGACGTCACACTTCCTATATGTGTGTGTTGTAATGCGAGCTACTCTGCTCTTTCGTAGCCGGTCTGCGTGCGTGCGTGCTTGTGTGAGGCCCATGGAGCTTTTATTTTGTTCTAAGATGCTGCTGCTTAGTGTGAGTGTAAATCCTTTAAATTGACCTTTCCCAAGCCCCCCCCCCTCTCCCCCCTTTTGGATATCCTCCAATAACAGTTGAGCATTTTTTTAATCTGACAGAATTGTCAGATTCAACAGACAATCTTGTTTTGCTGAAATTGCTTTCTAATGCGTTTTGTCCTACCTAGTTACAGTAACTAGGTAGGACAAGTGAAAGGGCAGGGCTTGGGATAGGTCAATCGACAGTGCTTATGTGACTGTGCCAAAAATTCTCTCTTGAACTAACAGATACTAACTAGACAGATGCCCCCTTGTGGCCAGTAAATGTATAGCATCCCTTTTGAATCTGCTGATGATCCATAACAGAGAATAAAATAAAATAATGTGATTGAATCCAGGAGCAAGCCTGGACGACATCTGCGTCCAGACAGGCGGCCGGGAGGTTGCTGCAGGAGGTGCTGAAGGTGGGGGAGTGGAGGGACCCCATGCACCTCCTTGTGGGAGATGAGATGGAGGAGGAGGAGATGGAGAATGAGGAGGCTGAGAGAGATGTTTCCCGGTGGGAGAAAGGCAAAGGAATGCTTGGAGGACTGTTGGACGTACTGCAGCCTGAGCTCACCAAGTCAGTATGGTTTCTTATCTACTGGTTTTATTCATTTGTGTGTTTGTGTCATGATGCGGTGGTTCTATTCATCTTCATATTACATATCAATCTGTAATTATTGTTTCTTACTAGTTTCATATAATGTCTCATGCAGTAGTTCTCTTTATCTTTCATATTACAGCAATCAATAAGGGTTTCGTATTTACTGATTTAATTAATTTTTAATGATTATGATGATCATCATCATTGTTGATAATACAATTCAGTAGTACGTCAGCAGCACTGAAGACCTGGGGTTTTTGTTCCCAGGGATAAATGGCAGCGGTGTGAAGCGGTCAAGCTGGTCTTTTCATGGACTTTACTGCAGGTAGTTTGACCCTGTAGCCTGTTCTACACCAGCCACCATTTACAAGACACCAGACATTAAAAGACGGGTCCCTTAGGGCTGTCCCGAATACCATTTTACAGGTTTCGAATACTTGATGGTATTTCCGAAGAAGTATTCGAATACTCTTTCTAAAAAATAAAAAATAAACATTTAAAACACAACTATAATTAAGAAGTATAACAGAAGTAATCTTCTACATCAATTGAGCAATTCAGAGCTGTCAAATAGCATATACCTCCTGTATTAGCCAATAAGAGTGTGTGTTGAATGAATAGCCTCTCTCATTTTACAAACAAAGCCAATTGTAATCAATGGTGTTGATGACACAGTGTAGGGTAAGCAATTACATTACAACATGTGGGTTTATATGGAGACAGTAGGGATTAATGCGAAAACATGCATGTATAATATGAAAAAAACGAATACTCGAATCCCAATATTTAAATCTAATATATACACAACGAACGAAGACCCGAATAGTAGAATATTTGAGGCCAGCCCTACAGTCCCTTAATGTGCATTTAGGTAACTGCTCATAATAAATAACTTACCGTAAGTGCACCGTTGAAATAAATGTTAATGTCCAGGTGCCCTGCCCACATCTGTCCCCCCACCTCCCCCGTCTTCTGCCCCCCTCCCTCCTCCTGTCGGACCACCATGTACTGGAGAACAGCATCCTGGGAGTCCGCTGTCTGCACCACATAGTGGTCAACACGGTGCGGTGCACGCACGCACACACACACACACACACACAGATACAGCACTTAACACACACACACACGGAGACAGAACCTTGTGTGTTTCTAAACTGTGTGTGTTTGTTTTCTCCCCTCCAGCCAGCAGCTGAACTGCGGCGTTACAACAGAGCAGAGGTTCTGTACCAGGCTCTGTTCAAACACCTGTATAGTAACGAGGCTCCCCTGATACAGGTACACACACACACACACACACACACACACACACACACACACACACACACACACACACACACACATCATTATCAACCCCTATTAAACTTTCTCTCTCTCTCTCTCTCTCTCTCCCCCACCCTCTCTCTCTCTGTATGTCTCTCTACCTGTTTGGCACTGTGTTGGAACAGCAGATACTGCTGACACTGGTCCAGACGTCGTTTCTTCAGAGTCCAGAAGTGAAGCACCCGGTTCTCCCTCTGGAGCAGCTCATTCAGGATGGCTAGCACACACACACACACACACACACACAATAAGACAGTGCCAATGATAGTAGCAGTAGTAGCATTAGTACAGTACTCAGCAGCATACTGACCTTTGACCTGTGGTTCAGGGCCCCTGCTGTGAGATGCTCCAGGCATGCTGACGTTGTTACGGTGGATGTATTTCAGGAACACCTCGGCGTTCCTCCTGGCTAGAGTGCATGCCTACACACACACACACACACACATACACACGCACGCACACGCACACACATGCACGCACCCACACACACGCATGCACATGCACACACACACACGCACGCACGCACACACCCACACGCACACACACACGCACCCACACACACGCACGCACACACCCACACTCACACACGCACGCACACACACACAGACGAACACTCAGGAATTGCAACAGAGACATTATAGAAGAGACAGGCTGCCTTCGATACAGTAATCAATAATTTGCCTGGTTGCTCTGGCAGCTGCACTAGAAGCATAACGTGTGAGGAACAATGCTTTTGGGATCATCACCAGAACTGTTCTGTTTAGTTTTGATCAGATACTTGTTTTGATGGTGACCATTTGAAGTTCAATTAGGACTCTTCCCCCATTCATTTAGAAGGTCTTCCTAACTATTACCAAGATGGCTGCTGAGTGGCAAGCCTAAAAGACTGCCTGCGTTCATCTGAAGTAAACGGCGGGCTGTGATTGGCTGGTTAATTAGAGGAGGTGGGCTGTGATTGGATGGTTGCATGAAGGAGGTGGGCTGTGATTGGATGGTTACATGAAGGAGGTGGGCTGTGATTGGATACCTTCAGGAAAGCCTCCTTCTGCTCCAGGTGCTTGTTGATGAGTGGGAGGAGATGTTCACCATCGCCCACGGCAACCAGTTTGTCATGGCCGCCACACCAGTCGTCGTCACGGCGATACTCCTGCTCCAGACTGTCAAGCACACTACACACCTGCAAACACACACACACACACACTATAGTTAATAATGTTCTGTTTCTCTTAAACAGCCCCTGTGTATCTAGATCAGGGTTCCCCAATCCTGGTCCTAGAGAGCCGCAGCCCTGCATGATTGGGGAACCCTGATTTAGGCTTTCCCTTATGGCGGTGATGTTTGCTTCTTTTTCATTTTGTGTTAACAACCACTGATACTACGATCGACAGACAGACAGACAGACAGACAGACAGACAGACAGACAGACAGACAGACAGATAGATAGACAGATAGATAGATAGATAGATAGATAGATAGATAGATGTATTCATGGGTCCTTTCAGAAATGCATTGTTTGCCGTATAGCATTCGTCAGACAGACAAACATCGCCAAAGCACCTCGCCATAAACAGCCCAAATTCACCGCAGTACATAATGTGATATATATTTGGTAGGAGCAGCATCCATCCTCTCACACAGAGATTGAGTTATTATTTTTTGTTTCCCAGTTTGTCCAGTAATGCAATACTGGGAGGCCAGTTTACATCTCTTGTGAACGTGTGTTTGACATAGCATGCATGTGTTTCCACAGCCTCTAGGCTGCCAACCGCCTGTCTTGGATGCCTGATTCTGTGTCCAAACTTCTACCTGTCGGTCTGTTGCTGACTGCATACGTGTGTGTGTGTGCGTGTGTGTGCGTGTCTGCGTGTGCACCTGCTCCGAGGTCTTGTAGAAGGCCACAGAGGCATTGACCAGCTTCAGCCTGTCTTCCATCTTCAGCATAAGCTGCTGCCAGTGAGACGCCACGCTCTCCGCACACGCCCTGATGGCCTGGGGGTCATAGTGGCCTCCCTGCAGCAGGAGCTGCTCACACACACACGATGCAATGTTTTGTAAGTACGTTGTCTCTATTTCGATTTCATAAGCACAATACTAAATATATATCTGCTTTAAAAAATCGTTTTTCTATGTTAATAACGCTAGAAAAGCATATCCATTATGTTGTTCTGACGGTTCTGTTGTGTGTGTCTAAGCAGTTTGTTTTTGTTTTAGTCGACAACAGCCGTTTATGAAGTCGGTGTGGTGAAATGTTGCCCATGCATATAGGAATTATAAACTGTAGACAAACTGCTTTTTAAGTCATATTTTGAGGCAAAATCAACAAACGTTTTAAGATGTTTTGCCAGATGTGACTCACGATCGTATATAAGTGCAATTCATATGTTCCAATGATCACTGAAAGAGCGGTTATGGCTCTCTCCATATTTATGCCATGGAGTTCTTCTTAAATATATGGCCGGAAGTTAAAAAATGGCTACCGAGTGGCGAGACTTGCCTATAAGGACTTCATAACTTCCCATAGGGACATTGATTTCTTTGTTTTGGGAAGTTTAACTTGTAACTTAAAAGTTCAAACAAAAGAATATTACTATTGTAATAGAAGTTCATAGATTAATAATCGTGCTGAATGACTACATTTCCATGGTAACAGTGTCAACATTACCTCGGCCTTCTGCTGGACCAGGAGGGCCGACTGGTGGGTCTTCTGTAGAGAGTTAGCATGGAACAGAGACTAGAGGGGAGGGAGGTCATAGAGGGTTATAGGGTTATAGGGTTAAAGGGTTAAAGGGTTATAGGGTTATAGGGTTATAGGGTTAAAGGAAAATGACGGGAGGAGAGGAGAGGTGTGAAAGAGAGAAGGGGAAACAAAGATATGTTTTTGCAGAAAGAACCAATTACTTATAGAGGATTATTAGCTGCTTGAACAGAAATCTGAAGCTGAAAATAGTTCCAATGTGTGTGTGTGTGTGTGTGTTCCTCTTTAAAGCGGCTACAGAATGGAATAATTACCGTGATAAATCTACTCCATACAAAGTGCGTGTGTGTGCATGTACTTATGCATGTTCATTTACTTATTAATGCAGGCATTTACAGTATGTATATGTATATATGTGTCTGTGTTAGTGTGCGTGTGTGTGAGTGTGTGTGAATGTCTGTGTGTCTGTGTGTGTGTGTGAGTGTGTGAGTGTGTGTGTGTACCTCTATAGCCATCTGGAACTGTTCATGTTCTCTCTGCAGCTGTTCTGCCTCAGAGAGAGAGCTGGCATTCACCATGCTAGCATTTAACATAGACTCCCCTGTAGAGATCCATGCTAACACCTGGAGGAGGGGAGAGGAGAGGAGGAGAGACGATATTACATAAACAGAGATGTTGTGGTGTGCGTGCGTCACATGCATAATGTATGTGTATGCATGTGTGTGTGTGTGCACGTGTACCTGCTTGACCTCAGCCTGCAGGTGTGTGAGCTGCAGGCTCTGCTCCAGGTGAGTGTGTGTGTGGTGTGCACGGCGCTCCAGGTCCCTCTGCCTCTCATGGAGGAAGTCCAGCATCTCCTGGACTTGAGAGGCCAGGTCCTCTTTCTCCTCCGTGAGCTCTATGCCTGGAGCACACACACACACAGGCACACACGCACACACACACATGCACACGCCCACACACACACGCACACAGACGCACACACATACACGCACGCCCACACACACACGCACACAGACGCACACAGACGCACACACACGCACGCCCACACACACACACACACACACACACACATGCACACGCACGCGCACACACACGCACACACACACACGCACACACACTCGTGAGAGATGACACGGCCTGGGATGTGAACTAAGTGCTCAGGCCAGATCCAACTAGGTGAAGACATCATGCTTTGGGTTGTTATTTTTACTGTAATTCTCACACATTATTTTGCTGTGTTTACAGTATGTACTATATTCTATTTACATAGAATATGTTCTGTTCTATATTTTCAGTACAACAGGTACATGTAACCTTTATAAATGCATTGATGTATTGTCAGATTTTACATTGTGGTGATGAATATAATTCTGCAGCACTGGCGTGTTGTGTTTGTTTAATATATACATAACAATGTAAAAATACCCCTGAAATACATTATCAAACCTAGACTATTCAGTATCATTGGAAAAGGACAAATGTTACTGGAAAAGTGTTTTAGATTGAGCACTAGCTGTCTAACTGGTTAAAACACAATCAGATCGTATGAAGCTTATGTGTGCCATACGGTGACATTTTACAAATGATTGTGTAGTGATTGTCTCATTTTGCAAAAGACTGTGTGATCTGCTACATGTGTGTAGTGTTTTGACAAATTTAGCCCTGTTTTCATCATCGTGCTTAAGCAATCAAATAAAACGGTAGTTCATTGTAAAGCAACAGAAGCAATGAAAAGTGTAAAACGTGAATGAGAACACTGAATACCTTCTGAAGACACAGTACATAGACCCACCACCAGAGGGTGCTGTTACCTGCGGCCTGCACCTCCATGATGTACTGGTGCAGGTCCTGTCCTTGCTGGATGACCTCGTAGGTCATGCTGCTCATGGCTGCCTTCCGCTCCGCGTGCCTCTTCAACCTCTGTTCGGCCACGCCCACGTCCTCCGTGGCCCCGCCCCCACCGGCACTGGGCCCACCCCCGCTGGCACTGGCCCCGCCCGGGGCAGAGCTGCTGTCCGTCATCTGCCGAGACAGGTCCTCGCTCCACGCGTCCAGCTCCGTGGTCACCTGCAGGCAGACATGAACCTTTTTAATATGCAGATAGTTGTCATGGTAACCGTGCAGTACATACCTACTTCATATGCAAGAATTGAACATATAGTCAGGCAGGCTCAGTCAGCTATTTCACCATAAACCCTTAAATGGTGCAGTAGACCAAAGAAAACAAGCATTAACTATGCACACTTACAGCCTGAGAAAACACACGTGTTCAAAGGAATGGTAAACACCTCTCTTTGTAAAACAAATGTTGATTAAGCACGTAAACCACTCTAAAGATGGGGGTCAGCTAGAGGTCAGACCCAGAAAGATGGGGGTCAGCTAGAGGTCAGACCCAGAAAGATGGGGGTCAGCTAGAGGTCAGACCCAGAAATATGGAGGTCAGCTAGAGGTCAGACCCAGAAAGATGGGGGTCAGCTAGAGGTCAGACCCAGAAAGATGGAGGTCAGCTAGAGGTCAGACCCAGAAAGATGGGGGTCAGCTAGAGGTCAGATCCAGCAGAGCAACTGGAAATGGAGAAGGTTTAACAGACGATTTAACATTCGATTTTTGTAAGGCGGGGGTTACGTTTCACCCTTTATGACCCAGCATTCCATGCAAGTCAATGGGGAGGTCCACGGATTTCACCACACTATTGCCCATTTTATAAGGGGGTGTTGTTTGTTTCCATGTGAAATGTAGGCTGTAAAGCCCTTTGAGACTGCAGATTAAAGGCTATATAAATAAAATTGACTTGACTTGACATCTCTCTGGGGGCGTTAATGGGTATTTTAGTTTGATCCTCTAAAGTCAGCTTTTGCAAGCTAATTGTAAGCTAATAAACTTTTTGTAAAATTCATAAAATATCTCCTTGCTAGCTTACCGTTCTCTGTGCGTGTTGAAAGAAGAATCTGATACGTCTACACAGCCCTGGCTTCATAATTAGGAACATAAACAATGTGGTGAAAACCGCTCACATCCAGTGGTGTGTTCATCAATTTTGTGGCCCCAAGCTTGCTTTAGGGCCCCCCGTTTAGCATTAAATTTACTGCATTGTTGAAATCTTGTAATTTAAGGCTGATACTCAAATTACCATACAATTCTAATGTTCCTCAGCCGTCTACTAGGGAATTTTACAGCCCTTTTCTTCTGCTAACAAGCAGCTAGGTCAGCTAGAGGTCAGAGTCAGGCAGCTAGAGGTCATCTAGAGGTCAGAGTCAGGCAGCTAGGTCAGCTAGAGGTCAGACCCAAGCAGCTAGAGGTCAGCTAGAGGTCAGACCCAAGCAGCTAGAGGTCAGAGGTCAGGCTCACCTCCAGTGTGTACTGTTGGAAGATGCGGAGCTGCAGGAAGATGTCCAGCTTGATCTTGCGCTCGTGGAACAGTTCCTCCATCTGGCCCTGCGCCTCCTCCAGCTGCTGCAGCACCCCCTGGATGTGGGCAATGGAACTGCAGTGGGGCGTCTTGCTGGTGGACAGCGCAGCGTCACTACGGAAACGCACAGGGCCAATCAGCAATTGGTTTATTTGTGTGAGCGTGCGTCGTTGTCGCTTAGTGTTTTCTGTCTTGTGTTGATGACGTCACAGCTGTGATCGTTGTGACCGATGTTTGAGATTTAGCTGTTGCTCTGCATATGTTGTGGTCGCCGTCAACAGTGATGTCATTACTACATTACTGTAGTTGTTTATGTTGTTGTACTGTTAGCGTTGTTACCGACTGCAGGTGTTGCGGTTGCTACGCTACTGCTGCCGCGGTTACCCGAGGTGCTGCATGAGGCCCTCCCCCTCCTTGATGACGTTGAGCGTGGCGTCCAGCGTGGCTGTCTGCTGGCTCTGGAACTGCTGGATGAGGGTCTGCACCGCCTCCACGGAGTCACTGCAGACCTCCTCCAGGAGGTCCCTCTGCAGGGCCTCCATCCAGCCCCACAGCTGGAAGCGGGGTGGGGGGTCAGAGCTCCATGGCAACCACTCACATACAGACAGTGTGTGTGTGTGTGTGTGTGCGTGCCCACCTCCTTGGTGTGTGTGTGGAAGCACACAGACATGTCCAGCAGCAGCTTGCGGTCCTCCACCCTGCGGATGAAGTCCTGGATGCGGACCTCCAGCAGCCGGGCTGCCTTGTAGATCTCCTCCGGGTCGCACTCCCCCGTCTGGGCCAGCTGCTCCGCCGCCTCCAGCAGCTTGTCTGCATTCGTGTACGTGTTCTGGGGAGGGGGAGATGGGGGACGGAGGGACGTTATGACTCTACTGGTAGTGTTCTGGGGGGGGGGGGGGGGAGTTATGGCTCTACTGGTAGTGTTCTGTTTGGGGGGGTATTTATGGCTCTACTGGTAGTGTTCTGGGGTGGGGGTAGTTATGGCAACGCTCACATTGTCATGCCGCCTGAGACCAGCAGGGGGCCACAAGGGCATGATGGTAATAGTCACTAGTGCCATCAACAATAATATTTATTATTTTATTTTATAGTTAATCATAAGGCTTTATTAAGGCTTCATTGCAGCTCTTTATGCATTGCAGACATGACATACTACCTTCAGGACTTATACTGCTTCCTTAAGCCCATCCCTATCGACTAAATGTGATTTATAAAGCCTACTGTAATTAGCTTGGTATTTCATTTAACAGACAGACAGACAGACAGACAGACAGACAGACAGACAGGGAAACAGGGAGACACACAACACACACACACACAGATACAGACCTGTGCAACGTCCTCAAAGTCATCGTGTCTCTTCTGCAGAGCCCTAGCTCGATGCAGCGACTTCCCAACGCCTGTATGTTTACTGAGAAATGCCTCTCCGTGATTCTCGATCCAGTCCATCACCTGAGAAGAGGAGAGGGTCAATGCGTGTGCGTGTGTGTCTGTGTGCGTGTGTGTGTGTGCGTGTGAGTGTGTGCGCATGCGTGTGCGTGTGTGCATGTGCGTGAGTGTGTGTGTGTGTGTGTGTGCGCGTGAGTGTGTGTGCGTGTACGTGCGTGTACATCCGTGTGTGTGTGTGAGTGTGTGCGCGTGAGTGTGTGTGTGTGTGTGCGTGAGTGTGTGTGTATGTGCGTGTGTGTGTGTGTGTGTGTGTGAGTGTGTGTGTGTGTGTGTGTGTGTGTACCTGCTGCACATCCTGCTGGAACACACATAGCTGGAGTCTCTGGTGCAGACGTACTTTGCGATGCTGCCAGATGTTCTCCAGCCTCCTCTGGTGGTGCAGAACCTCATGGACCACGTCTAGAATGCAATGGACCTGCAGACACACTCCTTCATGTATCATCTGCTCTACAATAAAGGAATATGAAGGCATGTATCCTATTGGACAGTGTAAATAAGTGTTTAGATGCTAAGCCACGCCCATCACCAGATCAACACAGCACTGACCGCCTTGGAGTAATTAGCAGTCGCTGTCAACGAATCAGAGTTGCCGGGACTCAGAGGTCTCTGGAGGACGTCCAATAGGGCTTTACCATCCTGACTGACCTGGACAGACACAGGGAGGGTCAGGCAGGCAGGCAGACAGGCAGACAGACAGACAGACAGGCAGGCAGGCAGACAGACAGACAGACGTGTCTTTTCCTCCATAAATATACAGTATACTTAGTTAACCAGCACTAGCATGCTAAATTACACGCACACACACACACACATTCCATGTGTACTTGTGTGTGTGTGTGTGTGTGTGTGTGTGTGGTGGCCAGATCTAACCAGAGCAGAGCTGGATATAGAGAAGATAAGGCCTGTCTGTAGACTGACTATGGTAGTAGGCTATGTGCTGGTTCTACATAGAGCGGTCCAGGCGGTCTGCAGGTGGCTCACCTCGCTGTAGGCCTGGGTCACCTGCTCGTAGAGGCTCTGGTGTCGGTGGATGGCTCCCTCCAGGTCCTGCATGTCTGTCGGGAGACCCCCGTCACTGCACACCTTGCACCACGCATCCACACTGCCCAGGAACTAGACACACACACACACACACACACACACACACACACACACACACACACACACACACACACACACAGACACACACACACA
>JAODLL010017247.1:0-27231 GCA_026546735.1 Forbesichthys agassizii | reverse complement strand
CTCTCTCTCTCTCTCTCTCTCTCTCTCTCTCTCTCTCTCTCTCTCTCTCTCTCTCTCTTACACACACACACACACACTTACTCTAAAATATACTGTCTCTCCATAAAATTGCAGAAGTCGAACAGCATTTGAAAAGAATAAAACTGATGTTTTCCGTATCAAAACACACAACGTGGGACCAATAAAGAAACTCAGGTACAGTCATATGATTGAAACTTCAAACACAAAAGCTTTAAAGTCAATGGCCAGCAAAATTCGATTATCCTAGTATAAATGCATCCTAATGGGTTCAGACCTCTGGTTCATTTTGAAACTACTGGACAGCCTTTTAACCTGTATTGCTACAGCAGTTTGTATCGCTTCATCTAGCTCTACCTAATAAACATTAGACTATCTGTTACGCTGGGCGGTGAGGTAGGAATCCTTAAACTGTCATTACATTTTGGCTAAGCACATCAACATGTATGAAATAATATTTTATTCCATATACCCTAACAAAAATTTCTTGATTTAATTGAATTAAACTCAACAATAGCCAGCATAAAGTGCAGGATAAAGCAGGCTGATATGCTAAATAATACCTCTGTGTGAAACTGATATGGCCATGATTTTGGCCTCCACAGAATTGAGCATGATAACACTGGGATGAATGCCAGCTGGTTCCTAGACAGGGTGGTGGTGACGGACATGAGCCGGCCTCACCTGCGCCTCTACTATCCCTGCATCAACTGGCTGAGCCGAGAGGAGGGCGACAACTTGTTTGTCCGGGACCTGATGGGCAGCCTAAACCCCATGGATGTACCAAAACGTGAGAAACGAACACACACATCACCATCTTGATGAACCCGTTTAGTAACAGACCTGACAATCTACAACCGTTTGAGTCACATCTTAAGGTAATCACAGTGACTTTTTCAAATATATTACGATCCATGTATTTTCCCCAAGGACAGTATGTAATGATTTAGTAAAACTCCCTACAGTAACATTAAATAAGCTGAACTGATGGGCGCCCACTGGCCTATTCTGTAGGTGTTAACTGTAGATATCAATTGATCACTTACCAATACCTGCTGTAAGCCTGGATATATTATAGAATGCCACACTTAAAAATGATGGCCATTGTTGCAATCTAAAAGTGCTCAAAAGCTTGACTGTACTGTAGGTGTTGCTAAAATACAGATCTGCATAGATGCATTAGAGTAACACTTGAAATTAAACAGAAAAAATATAACTAGTCTTACATAGTGTTGCAGAATTTTTTTTATGCTCCTTTATAGTTATATTTATGTGTGGTACACATAAACACTGTAGTGCTTGTATGTATGTATCCGCCATACAAGAAAGTCCCATTTGTATTCAGACTTTAATTAAATGGGAAGCAGGCTTATGGGAGATTCATATTATATCACAATGACATAATAATTAAATGACAATCACTCAAATAACTAATGTTCATTCAGTTTGCTCATTTAGTTCCAGCATCTCATCTCATGTGTAATATGTTATGTGACTGCAGTTAATAAATACATAGTGGGTGTGTTCACTGCTGACGTGAAGGGCAGCGGCACTGACGCTGATGTCTTCCTGATTATCTTCGGTGAAAACGGTGACACAGGTGATGCTTTATGTTCTTGGTGGTTTACAGTACCTTTCTAGAAGTCATTCTGTGCTAGGAGTCACATGGTCAATGCTGGATCCTTTTCCATATTACACACTATAGGAGAGAGACGCTTAAACAGCGACAAAGATAACTTTGAGCGAGGAACAGAGGATAAGTTTACAATAGAAGCTCCAAACCTGGGAAGGCTCCGGAAAATCACCATCGGACACAACAACAGAGGCTCATCGGCAGGGTGGTGTGTAGATAAGGTATGCTACACACACACACACACACACACACACACACACACACTCTTTAAACTGCATCTCTACCCAGGTTATTATTGATGACATGGGAAATAAGGAGTTATATGAGTTCCCAGTCAACCGCTGGTTTGCCATGGATGAGGATGATGGCAAAATCCAGAGAGATGTGTTGGTGGGATCCATACAACCCATGGGTGAGCACAGCCCTCCATGGACCCCGCCTCCATGAATATATGTGATCATATTACAACCCAATTTGTCAATTAATTGAAGTTATAAGTAAAATGTACCATAAATGTTCATAAGATGGCTATATCTTAGACACCTTTCATTTTATTGTAGACCGGCATTCGCATTTTGATGGTTGTAAATGTTTTTATACACTGAAGATCACAACTAATAGTTCAACAGGACAGGATGAATGGTTTCATCATCTGTGTGTGTGTAGGCATTGTGTACAACGTCCAGGTGATGACCGGTAACGCCAGGGGAGCCGGGACCAACTCCAAGATCCACATGGTGATGCACGGGGCCAAGGGCTTGAAGAACAGCGGTAAAGTCTTCCTGGAAGGCGGCGAGTTTGAGCGCGGCCTCATCGACACCTTCAATGTGGAGATCTGTGAGCTGATCAGCCCTCTCAGCCGCGTCACCATCGGACACGACAACGGGGCGGTGGGGGCAGGATGGTACTGTGAGAAGGTACAACCCGTACGTTATGGACACCATTGACTTACTGAGTCTATGGAACTTTTGGGTTATAAGCATGACTAGAAAGACTTGATATGGTTTTAATACTTAATGTTTTAACATGAATATGATGGTAGCGACACAGACATGCTGATGTCACCAGACCGAAACAAACAAGATGCTAGCATTAGTTACACACGTGTCTGATCTGCAATGCGCTTAAATGCCATTCACGCTCTGTGGCAATATGTTTATTTATGTTGCCACTCCGTTTTATTGTCCAAAGTGACTCAGACCACCAGAAAGTTTCTTTCCATTGACATCCCACACCTCTGAACAACACATTTGATTTTGATTTGCATTTGACTTGATAGATAGAAAACTGTTTATACGGTTACTGTATCTGATTATGCCTGTTGATCAGTCAGTGCCCATTCTGCGTGCTCTGCTCTTGGGAATTCCATCAGTTTCTGTTCCCCCAAGTCCCTCAGCCTTTACCATGCAATGTATTCGCCTATCGTTTATTCTTGTTTAGGTATTATGATAGTCTTTATACACCATTATGATGTACTAAATATACGTATATCTGAGCAGAACATACATATATACATACACACACACACACACACACACACACACACACACACATAATAAAAAATAATAAATGATGTATAATTATAAAACATAAGTATGCTAAATAAATGCTAAAATATAAATACTTAAAAACATTGTCACATAAGATATGTCACTCCAGCATACATGTAAATATAAAATTTGACAAGTGTGTCCACTAAAGACCAGCAACAATGGAGAAACGTCTTCACTGTTGGAGTTGGTCTTTAATGGACTCAGCAAAACATTTGAACAAAATATAATTTCCCCTAGCGGTAAAATGAACTCCATCATGTATGTATAACCCAGGACTGTCATACCTTATGTGAGGATGATAAATAAAAGTGCCTATATCGATAAAAAATCTAGCCATAACACTGTTCACGAACTTGCGGGTCTTTTCAAGTTTCCCTGGATGTGCACCAGCCTTCCACCAGCACCTCTGAGTGACCTCAGAGAAGATAAGCTTCATCTGAGGGAACTGCCGGTGGAGCTGGTGCAAATCATCCTTCATCACTGCAGTGAGTCTGACACCCCTGGTCTCCCCGAGGTCATTCCCACCACAGTGAATCAGGAGGACATCTGGGGCTGCACTTCCTCTCAAGGACCTGTAAAAAGAGGGAAGGAGGGACCTCAACTAATTGAGAGAGAGAGAGAGAGAATTCACAACACAATCACATTATCGGTTAAGGTCACAGTACTGTAATGGTTTTCAGCTTTAACAGTACACTACACACAATATCGTTTTATAAAATGTAACGTACTGCTCATAAACTAATAATACACAAGTGAGGTGCTATTTGATAATATATTTAAAAAAACTGATCCATTTTATGCTATTTTATCCAGAACAGCCCTACACCACGGTTCAAATCCTATGAATTCTCATTCCCACCAAGTGGAACTCTATGTTCACTCCATGATTGGTGTCCACCCATTTCAAAACTGCCCTTGTGGTTGAAATCAGCATTACTGAAGCACTGTCAATTTGGTGTGAACGTGGCTGACATCCTCCATCACTCGCCCTATGAACACATATGCAGATATGCTTAATAGCAACCCTAGACCCTGGGACAGACGTGATTCTGAATGCTCAGATTCAGCATGTAACCCACATTGGGTTACACAGATACGCTTAGAATACCATACTCCACGAGATGCACATTCAACAAACCAATTTATGTGAATGTGAGCGATAGCCTTTCTTAAAGGCATATAACCTACGTGCCTTTAAAGAAAAGCACAACCAGAATGGTTTCAGTACACATTTTTCCCACGAAAGTGACTTAATTGTCTTTTAGAGAAGTGATAAAAAATTATGTTTTTGCTGTCGAGGTGAATGAGATCAACCTTTTGCTTCCTCACTTATTTACTCTAGTTGTCTTTTGCTTGACAACAGTTTCAGACATTACCCCACACCCAAGTAACAAACCTGTTTTTTTTTTGTTTTGCTATAATCAGGAGAAGAGATTTTACCTTATGACTTGAATACTGCCAGTGTAAAAAAAAAGTCTGCACTGCACTTAATATGAGCTGACTCATACATGGTCCCATTAGGTCAACTACAGTACCATCATTCACTCAGCCTTCCATCCTGTACAGACTCAAGCTTAATGTCTTTAAAGCTACTCTCAGATGTTCTAGCCACTAGATTATAACATCAGAACAGAAGTACAAAAGCCTTGATGAATGAGCACAAGACTTTACTGCTAAACTGTATTACAGCCAAATATGGCAGCCACACACTATGAAGAAGTTTGGGTATTCATATTAAAATATACACATATCTACATTCACAATACAGCAGGCAATATTCAGGACAGGTATTTAACACCAGCATATTTACCAATTTTCATAAAAGGCGCTGCCTGCAGTCTGTCACTGAGCAGGTGGACTCCAGGGTGGTCTGTGTTGCCACACATGGTGCACCTGGGATGTTCACTACCTGCCTCTGCCCTTAGCCAGTTAGTCAGCCTAACTAGGCCACAAGTCAGAATTGCATGCCTTCCTCCTCATAGGCAACTATTTATAATGACCTACATGTACACTGGTTCAATCAAACCTGCTCTAATTCAGCACCATTTCAAATGCTGTCCCCATAAGAGAGAGATGTGAGCTAGTTCAGCTGTTAAAAGGATGAGAAAGCTAAATGTGACAGCCCAAACCTGATGAGTGTTGTCCTTAACTGTGATACATGCAGGTCAAGGATAGAAGATGGGGTGAGATTGTGAGTTTGGACCACCACACTGATAACTCAAATGACAAAATAATGTGCAAATACAACTATAATCACCTATAATGTTATTTATATTTGGTAGTCAGCAGTAGATTGTCTGAGCTCAAAACTGTCATTTCATTAAATCATCTCTGGGGTTGGGGGGCAGTCTTAAAGTTAATTAAGCAATAACACATGAGAGAGAGTGTGTTAGACTGAATATCAGAACAGCTGCGATTCGGTTTTACGAGACCATAGGCCGAGTGCCGGTTAAAAGGCATCGATATTGCCTTTAGAATTTAAGTTTGAAGACCATAACTTCTTCATACTGTGTGATAAGTGCGTTATACTGAACATTGGCAATCATGAAACGCCTCTTGTCCAATCAAATCACTTGGTCAGAACAGACTGTTGTACAAGTACCCCATAATGTCCTCTACACACAGGTCCCTTAGGTACTGAAGAGCTTGCTTTGGCAGAAGCCTGGTACCAGCAGACATGGCTGCACTACATATAACAAACACAATGAGGAAGCATGTCTGTTATTTATGCTGTTGTCCTACCATCTGTTACTGCAGTGTGTTGTCTGTACTGATTGATGCTGGATGAAATGATGTTGAGTATGTACAGAGCTGTGTAAAATAATGTTCCCTTGGAGACAACAAATTAACACTGCAGCAGGAGTGTCTTTACCTGTCACTATTTCTTACATGGTTAGTCTGAAGTCATGTCTGCAATAGTCATAATGCATTATTGTATTTTAAAACATAATTTATTAAAATGCAACCCAGACCTATGGCCACATATGAAGAAGTGATGCCATGCCAGCTGCCTAACAGAACAGAATGTTTGACATGCCTCCTGGTCTGTCACCCTTAAAGGCTCTGGGGGTCTTTATCTTAAAGATTCCAGTGTCACAAGAACTACATTCCAGTCTGCAGTGGGTGTGCCCATAGGGATTAGTTTCCATGCTTAGAATGCCAATAATTTTCGGGAATTTTAACAAACACGACTGGTGACAGCCGGGACAAAGAATACAGAAATAACAGATTTTAGTTGCAGTCAATTCAGTCTCGTTATTGGGTGGAGACAGGAAAGGCAATATATGCCCCGAGTCTCAATTACAAATTTTTGATTAGGTACATTGGTATTTGGCTAGTCTCGCAGGACACAGCGCTGGTTACGGTAACTGCATCAAGACCCGCCTACTTTACAGGAGAGGTATTTTGGTTGACATGCACAACAACCAACTACATATCTCAATGACCAAGTCGGACATTCATTTTATACTATGCGGTTTGCAGGTCATGAAAGTCTGTTAAATATATAGGCTACGATTACTGCTTGAAATACATAGAAAGACAGATGGTCAAAGCACTGTAGCAGCACCATGCCGGAATTATAGACTCGTTAGTGACAACAGCCAATCAAAATCTACTTCCCCACTTCCTAATGTTGTTGTTGAGCTGACAGGGGTCCATCAGACATTCACCATGATTTTCTTATGCGACGTAGTGCTAAGACAACCCATGTAGCCCCACACACAAGTCAGGTCAATAGTCAGTGCTAAATTCCTACAGTATGCTACATGAAGCAGTACTGAGCAAAGAAATTAGGTGGGTTGCCACACCCATAGAACTACTAAATTAATAGGTGCTTACAGAAAAATACTGCATAGTAAGTTATTTCATTAACTTAAGGGGTAGTGAAGGCTGAATCATTAAAATACTTTATTCAACCATACAATAGCAGTAACAATGAATATGAAAAAGGGAAGTAAAAGGGCGTAGCTAAAAACCACAAACATCAGTAGAACTCCAAGCAAAACTGGGTGGTAACTGTACAGGCCATTCCAGGTCAGAATTAAACATTTAGCATCAGGAAAGGTAACAGAGTTTGACAGTGAGGCAACACTATGTACCATGCAATACTGTGGCACATGATCCTGGGAGTACAAAATGTTTCAGAACTTTACAAACTGTCTGATCTTAAATACAGAGGTCCTGTGTGTGTGTGTGTGTGTGTGTTCATGTAATCTGAAATAGCTAGGATTCATCAATAACTAAAAGAAAGCATATTTCTAGATCTGGAACATGTTACTACAGTAACATTCAAATAGAAGACATTCGATTAGCATGTTAATATTGTGTAACCACAGTGTAACCATAGACGGTGACATTCAAGAAAGCAAGAGGGATAAAAATAGTTCTGATGATTGCAGCCAGATGTTTTCAGTTCAAACTCTAAAGACAATGTATCTTCTTGTGGCAGAAACAGGAGCTAATTGGACATTTGAACAGTGTTTAAGGCAGCAACAGTTTAATGTTGCAACAGCTAATGCTGCTAGTACTACAACATATTTGCTGGTTGTGTACACCAATAATTGAAAGGAAGTTGCTCAACCATCACTGAAGAACAAGAGATTGGCTCCAGGAAGGACAGTTGCTTGTTTGTGTCACACTGGTGATTTATGTCCACTAGTAGTAAAGATGGTTTTCCTCTACCTTATCCACAGAGGACTGTTTGCTATGTTCATAACAACCTTAGTATCCATAGATCAGTTACACACTAGAACACCAGGCCCACTGGGTGATGTTACATGTTCTGTGAAGATACAGAACCATCAAAAGCTTAAGCCACTAGCAGTTATGGTCCCAGTTTAAAGGTTTCCTGTAGGTTACTGTATCTATTCAACATTAAATGTGAGAATTTAAACTCTGAGGAGAGAAGAAAAGTGTTCATCTTCAACAAAGTTCTAGTAACATGCAACAGTAAAAGTAAAAAGCAGTACCGGTTCTGGGGTCTCATTTATAAAACCATGGGTAGAATTCACACTAGAATGTTACATACAAACAAAACACAGAATTTGCGTGAGCACAAAAATATTCTGATTTCTAAAACAGTGCGCACGCACATCCCATTTTCCGGTCATTTATAAATCGCAACCTACTTGAAATCTAGCGTGTCGGGTCGCTATTAACAGTAAATGTGTGCAAGAGGCCCGTCTGTCAAGTCAGACAGTAACTCACTGTACTAAAGCTATACCAGTACTGACTGGACAGGAGAATGTTTGTGTAGTTTAACTTATGCTTTAATGCTCATTTCTTTTAAGAAAATAAATAAGACTGCTTGTACAGTACAGTTCTACAAGCGTTAGTTTGTGCTGTTAGAGTCTAGTAAACATCAAAACAGCTCAACTGTGAGGAGGGGGGGTGGGGACACGGACGGACACAAGACGACAAACAAAACTCATACTGGTGTTCCCAAAAGTGACTGAAAAAAGTAATCATGCGCAACCCGCAAACTGCAGACTGTAAGCTGTAGTTACGTAAACATTTACTCCGCTTTGGTCTGGAATGGATCAATCATAACGTGCAAATTCATCTAATGTTCATGATTATAGCAATGGTGTGTATTTGTGATCTTATGCTTCAGTTAACCGAATTGTGTCCAAATAAAGTGTTTGCAGTTTAATAGGCAAATTCCTTATTAGAATGTGGTATATATTGTTTACAATGTTAGCGTGTGTTTTGTGTATTCAGATGTCTAATATTGTTTATATTTCCAAAAAGAATTACTAATGGGTTTTAATTAACATTAATAAAATATATATTTTGCAATTATTATTCTGACTGATTATTTGACCGGCTCTGTGCTCTATAGCATATCCAAGTCCATCTTCGTTTTTTACCAGTTTAAACCTCTTAAAAAGCATGCATTCAACACATCAAATACACTCTAGTTTCTAGACAGACAGACAGATGATTCCAGCCTCTACCTTGAGACATAAGGCTGAGTCTGTCTCAAAACCTCTTGCTTTAATTTATGAGGGTTATATTTTATCGATTGTAGCTCACCCAGTCCTTGATATCTTTAGAAATTATTTTAAAGGGCCAATACACTGACTATTTAAATGCATGTTTTTGCCTGCCAAAAATTTATCACAGCCTCTACCATGTGACTCAAAGGTTTTTCTGCTTCAAAATCAATTGCTTTCATTCATGACTGTTAAATTTCATAGATTGTTGCTCATCTAGTCCTTTATACCTCGAGCATGCTTGCTAACTCAAATCAATGCCCCCTCAGAAGCTCCAACACACACATTGAAACTCATTGCGAAGCCAAGGGTATCGTTGTTGTGGGGGTTGTTCCTGTTTAGGGAGCAAAGACTGTAGAAGTATCAGATAATATTTTTCACAGCACGCACATTAGCTGATTTAACCTTTACGTGTAAGATAATAAATACACTTTGATAAATGAAGTGAATATCTACTCACAGTCCACTAGCTGCCAATCTGTGTGTGAACAGCAGGGGGCATGTGTATGGGAAGGGGTAGATAGTGAGCCTATGTAAGCTGTAGAGGGAGTAGGTGTTAAGTGAACCACTACAATAAGTCCAAACAAACATATATATACATAGATCGCACAAAGTCCAAGATACATATGCAATGATATTTCAATCACACTGCTAATTGCAGACTCAAATCATCTAATCCAAACAGCTCCACTTATGTTTCAATTGGTTTAAATTTAACATGTAATGCATATTGGTTTATGTCATGGAATAGATTAAACCATGTCAACAAGTAGAGCTCGTTTTCTACCAAGGCAATTGTTGGGGTATTCTACGGTCTTCTAATGAGGGCACTGTTAAATGCTGTACATAAATACATAATTTCTCTAGGAAATAGTAACTTCTTTTTTTTTTTTTTTTTTAAGAGGGGAAAAACTAAACTTAAAAATAGCCCAAGCCAGCACAATTACATAGTTTGAGACTGGCCTACCCCTTTCCTGTGCTGGTTTGGAAGAGGCTCAGCTCTGATGAATAAACAGGAAGACAGTTGTGATAGCATCTCTGCAGGCCCTGTGTGATGATGTCATCAAGGGGAAGCTTACATACAGAGTCTCCACTTCCTTTTATGGAGACAGGAGTCCAGGTGGGCGGGATTAATATCCAAATGTTTCATAAACATCAGGCTACACAATATGAGGTAACGTTCAAATTAAAGTGTTGGTACTCTAACAAAAACAAAGTGTGTGGTTATTTTCCTTTATACAAGAGCTACGGTCTGTGGGTGACTGAATAATCTAGTCAAGGGGAAGACCTCCACCGCACCAGGCTAAAACTAATCCTCTTAAACACTTCTCATCACGCTCCAATATGCTTCTGACTGGCAACAGAAACCTGGCAATCTAATCCTGTGTTTACATTCAGCTAAACCAGACAAAACACTGTCAACAGACTCTTTAAGAACCACATCAATGGCCACCATGCAGCAGAGAACCTGCAGAGTGAAATTAGTTTGTTGAAATGTAATTTCCATTCCAATTAATCATTCATTATACAGCGTAATTTCAGTCATTAAATAACTTATCTGGTTGAAGGCGTTACACCTCAATTAACAGGTTAAATAAAAAGGCAACAATAGGGAAACAAGTTTGGGAGCCTATTAAATGGAGTTGTACAACATTTAGTGATAAAGATGTGATTGAGAGTATATAAAACAAAAAATCTTACAGCATTAAATTCCACATCTATTAGCCTACTCTGAAACATGTACGAAGTAAATTTACCCACAATACATAGTTTCTTTAAAACAAGAAAACCATAGTTACAGAGATTGAGTAAAATACATTGTGTCAGAAAGGCTTAATACTAATTATACCATTGTAGTCATTAAAAACACTATACTCCTGAGGTGTCGATTTCATCAGTATTCATTGCAATAACAGTAACAGCACAAAATATTTTAAAAACAAGCATGTGCTCATTAAAAAAACTAAAAAAGTAATTCTTGATTTTGGAAGCAATGACAAATGTTTGTATTATTTGTACTAGGTGTGTCACGATATTAGATTCTCACTACATGATTAGCATGGCCAAACCATTCCATTCCCGGTAACGATATCTGATAAATATTACGGATGGGAACGGGTACTCGAGTACTCGTCTGTGACAGCAGACGAGGCATTATGATTGCCATGCAATCTGACCAAAGAGAAAGCCGTTTTGTTCCCATCCGCCATTTTGTCAATCAATGCAATACTTTACGCCAGTCATGACATCCTATCAACATATCAGTTAAACATTCAATTAAATTAAGAGTATTTTTATGAAAGTTCAGTCCTTACAATTTTCTGAAACCTGGGAAACAATGGATTATTTGGATAAACTGAAAGATCCTGGCCGTACAACCAAACACATAGCATGTGTTTTAAGGTAATACACGTACCGTATGCTCGCTACCAGCATTTCTCCCTCTTGCTCATTTGGCGTTCTGTATTCCGACATATGCTGTATGTAATACGCATTTTGCTTCAGTATTAATGTCCCGGCTGCAGTTACGTTTGGTCAACTTGGAACAATTTAAAATACAACAATTTGTATATATGCAAATATACAAGCATTTGATTTACATTTAAATTCTTAATTAACTTTTGGTCCTGGCGAACACACTCCTTGATATCAATCCTGTGTGTTTTCAGTTATATCCAGTCATCAACGAAAATACAAGTAGGCCTACTCGGTCAAAATGACCGAAAAGCACATCCCTATTAAATATTAAAAATTATAGGCCCAATTCTATCAGTCAATGTCATCTTCAACTTTGTTTTTTGTATACTTTGCTGTGCGAAGTATCAAAGATTGTTGGTCGGTTGTAGCACCAATCACCGAAAACATAGCGTGGTGTGTGAAATCCTTGCTGGCATTTAAGCTTTGTGACTCATAACTTCCTTCTATTAATGCATAGTAGTCCAACCAATAGTATCCATTTTGGTCTGATATTTCAGGACCATTATCGTATTCCAGAAATTGTATTTACTTAATGTCTTGTTGAAATAGATTTCTTAAATTCGCTAGCCTACATGCTGGTGCAAAATTTACCAATGGTAATAATGTCTATGCTTTGAATTTGGAAAGAAGGAAGCCATCTGGAAAGCTGTAGGCCTAGATGAATTAACAGTACGTGTTAGAAAACCCACATTGCTTTATAGTAAATTGTCTGTCACGCATACAAGTCTGTTTTGCTATGATACAGTATTATGTTAAGCATGCCAGTGGAGCTGCAGTGTTTCATGCCAGTGACGTGAAGTTTAGGTTCGATTTACATCTATTGGGGTTGACACTATTGATGTTACTCGTTTTTCGCATCTTTCCTTGTTAATATGTCTCAATCCATCTAGCCTGCACTCACCATCCGTTACATGTAATAAACCTTGCGCTATAGTCCCAGGTAGGGCTGGGCGTTAAAACTGTATTATTGCGATATAATTTTCCTCGATAAAAATATAACAAATGTTTGTTTGTATGCCAATCGTGTCTAGGCCTGCATAATAACGACCATCCAAAAGTAGAACTATATGAAATGCAACCCATTGTTTATTTTCCCTGGAAAAGACAATTAGCGGACAATCTCCTTCGCTCTACCCCAAATTATTTCAATTAATTATTCTGTTAAAAAATATTGAGTGTGTAGACTTTCACATAGAATGGCCTACTGCTACGTTACAACTAGCGCGAGGCTAGCTGATCCTCCAGTATTTCTGTCACGGAGAATGCTACACAGCGACAGTGTACAGCTCCTACACGCACAATGGAATGGTTAAGAGATCAGTTCATTTAACTGAAATTAATCCGTCGGCTCATTTCTCTGATTCAAAAAGTTCAGTCTCTTATCACCGGAGGACCAGGATATGCACCTATCTACTTCAAAATAAAAGCTCCGCAAATGTATTTAAAGAGATAGCAAAGAGATTACAAAGTGCAGAAATAGTCCCAATATATTGCAGAGGGATATGATATATTTATTATAAATCAATCAAATAAATAATAATGAAAAATAAATATTAAGTGCGTTTACATTATGCCAAAAAACGCTACATGCAAAGGGCTCAGGGCTGAAAGGGCATGTTCGTAATGTTCCCCCATGCCCCCACCCCCTTTCAACTCTAGGCTATTGCTCAACATTCTTAAGTGGTGCAACTCATCTAGCTAGCTGCAATGGCCCGTCTTTCAGCAGGTGCGATTGGCTCAGTAAAACGGTATATTTATGAACAGTCAGAAGACAGAAGCACCTGAAGAAACTGACAAATATCCATGTATAATCCAAGTTGTGTCACAATTGTTAGTTCAGAGTATCTTTCAGCTAGTAAAAATGTACTACAGAAGCTGCAGTAGGCAGTCAGGCTCAAACGCAAAGTTTATCATGACACTTTTTACTTTTATAGTCCAGCATGACGTCCCCACGTTCTAGTTAACTCCACCCAGAAAATTGCCGGACAGACAGAAAGTGAAATAAATATAGGGAATATTTTGCGATGCAAATGGAAGTTGATTTTCATAGTTTGTATGTGTTTATATTAAGCCTCTACATCCTTTAATTACATGTTAAGACAAAAATGACCCTTGACTATCCCTTTAAAACATCAATTGAAACGAATGATTTCACTACTTATTTAGATGACAGGAAGTACAAAACATAAAACGTAAAGTATTTAGCCAAATATTTAACCAACTTAGGGCCTTACTTAAATTTAACTAAGAGTTGGTGTTTTTTATTTATATGATCTTTGACACACACACACACACACACACACTTTATAAAAAAATAAAAACCCTTGTCCCCTGATGAGCTACCTGGCCATACATACATACATGTTCACCCATGAAGCACAATTCCGCCTATAGACTTGAAAGAAATGTGATTGCTATTTATAGTTATAATCGTCAATATTGACTGATATATTTTTTTATTGTGATATTTTATTATTTACCACATTGGGCCCAGCCATAGTCCCAGATTGTGTATTTAACAAAATATCATCATTTCATTTAGATTATCGTAGTCAATACCGGTATATCACGACACCTCTAATTTGTACCTTTTACCAGATAACGGTTTGCTCCCAGAGGCTGTGGACAGAACACTATACAGGCACCTTTTGTGGAATTTCTCCTTTGCTACAACCACTGGTCCTGGCTGTCGTAGGCTACTATTGAACTAGATTCAAGGCCTAAATTGGTTTTGGAAAACAGTCCAAATGCCATAATTTGGAGAAGCCAAGCATTGCTACAGTTTTTTCTCAATATTGACTAAATGTCTAAATTTATCAGAGATTTACATTTCTGCAGCCCTCAAGTGTCCAACTGTCAGTCACTCAACAGCACTGGTTTCACATAAACAGTTCTGCAGGGGCCATTCCAGAACTGTAGTCATTGTTGTAGTGGTTGATATGTAAAACCAACCAGCAAACTCCCTACTATACTCCTGCAATATCTTTAAAGGTTATCCACAACACACACGAAAGTCACCTTCCTCTCCTATTGTATGCAGTGAGCTGGAGAAAATATTTGGGGTTAATATAATGAAAAACTGTATCATGCCATCACATAGCAACAGGTAAACCATGTTTATAAAAGTTACTAAATAATGCTTGAGGGTTGTCATTAAAATGAAATAAATAAATAAACAAACCTTTAAATAAACCATTTATTAAATGTTAACAAACTTCAATTACTACAAGCAAAGCCCATGATCAACCTCATAGATAATTAGGCTAATAAATATGGCATGTTTGTGAGAAGCTATGGAAGTCAACGGTGGGTAAAAGCTTACAAGAAGTTTACTCATGGTGAAACTTAACATTAAATGAAGCAACACTGGCGAGCATTTAACCAAATTCAAATTCCACTTTAAGCTTGTAGTTTGAGAAGACTGCAATATCGCCTACATGCCCCACAACACCCTGCAAAAAACAGAAATACCAGCAACAGCTGATCTTTCAGGATTTTCTATTTTTAAACCTCTTGTTGCGGAATTGGCCTGCTCATCAGTGCTGACATACCATCCTGTCAGAGGACTGCCAGCTAGGGACTCGACCTACCCGACATTTAAAGGCATAGGGATCGGTTCTTCTCTGCAAGCGACACAAGCAAATCATAAAGTGGGTTTTACTGTACTGGCCATAGAACTATATACTGGCCCAATGCAAAAATGAAAAGTAGAGATTCACCATCTGAGTAAAAATCTGGAGAATCAAGAATTACTGACTAGTTACAAACCCGCTAGAGATAATATGGGAAAAAATATCCCATATGACTGGCTGACACTAATGTCAATGCACGCAACCACCACTTTATATTTTTCGTATGTGCCATTTATTGATGCAATTGCACATCACTTTGTTAAGAGCTTGAAAGTTGGCGAATAATTTAACAAAGTGGTTTAAGTGCGTTCAACGTTATTTATTGATATTGATTTTAAAAAGTGCATTTCTAGTCCAATATTTTCTGCCAAGACACTGCTAATCTAAATGAATCTAAAACATATCTGTCAAACCTGAACTGGTGGATTTTCCAGCCACTGCAAATAGACCACAGCAGGCTAAGATTAACAGCTACAGGAATGTGCAACCTCAGTAGCTAGGCTTATAAAAATAAACATTTGAAATGTTGAGGGATGATCATTCCCATCTAGACAATACGTATGTGCATGGTCAATGTGATATGCAAACTCTTAGTTTATTTATCGCCCCCCCCTCCCCCATTATTGCAAGAAAGAACAATACTGTCAAATAGTAGGCGATATGCAAGCTGCATGCAACTTCCGGCTTGGCACAAGCAACTTCCTGAAGTCAACCTTGTTATCCTGTCCTGATACAGAGTAGTGATAGGCCTACTGACTATCATATACCATGTGCTCAGGTAAACTATAGGACGCACCACAGCAGATAAAATAGGACAACAGGCTTCATACTTAAGAAACTCAACTGTGAGATATAGATATAATGACAATAGTAGCCTATAACTAAAAATATTCACGATTCACACCTTGGAAATACATGCAGTGAATCCATTAGAATAGTGGTAAGTTATAATCATAATTAAGAGACACTATCCATTAGTTATGGTAAAACATGTATTTGTGTGTAGCTGTACTGACAGGACCTGCTGTTTGTTGTGAAAGCAGACATGAGGCATCATGAAGAGATTAGGGTTGTTGTATGTCTGCAACCAACCAGCCACAACACGACTTCAGCACCTGCAACCACGTTGCCTCTGCCAAGACAAACATTGCCTGGCTTCGACCCTTTATATGGGACCTGCCTCACCTGAGGTATAAATTACACTTACATTTATTTAAATCTGGCTGGTAAAGCCTAATTCTAATATTGTGCAATTGTGTAACTGAGAAACAAAAACGCCTTTCAAAAGGAAGTACAATCATGTCGTGGAACTCCGTAAGACACAGCCTACTTACTAGAAAACAGGCCTATAGTTGTTTTTGTTGTATAATGTGAGGACACATATCATATGACAGAAGGCAGCGGCTGTCCCCACTTCATCCTCTATTCCTAGGTGGGCTAAAGAGCTCGGACTGTGAAGTTGACCGGTTGTGTCTGACAGCGTGGAGCTATAGGCTATAGAGTTTAGGCATTTATTCAAACCAAAAGCACCCACCTCTCTAGCTATGATATTGAGGGCATCGTCCTCTGCCGTCGACTTTTCTTTATTGGGATTTCTTTTCCTTCCTGTGCCCTGGGTCCCCATATCTCCGCGGCTCTCGTCCGATAACGATTTATTTAGACTGGTCCAATATAGCGAACCCGAAAGAATCCAAGGAAGACAAAGTTGTAGCCACAAACGTCGCGTCTAGCTGGCAACATGTATTGGAAGATTATTAACCAAGGAAGTATTCGAGCCGTTACGTGCCGTTCGTTCAGCATTGGTCATTGTGAGACATCCGTGCCGACTTCCTCCTATGGCTTTTTCTGTTGACGCGCCAGTCGGAACTTTGTCACCAGAGGTTATAGAAGTGCGCGGTGAGACTGAAACATCTGTAGCCTACCATGTGCCGCGTGAGCAGTGAATTTCCTGTGTGTTTGGTCGAGTGTTAACCCGCTGCTGCTTTCGTCAATTACGCCAGTTACGACGAAGTTAGTGTTTATCGTTCAGTCGCCTATTCGTCTGTTGCCCGCTATCAATGAAGGTTATAGTGGACTTCTGTGGCTCTGACGAAGGTTACTCATACACGTTCAGGGGCTCGTTTTCATGCCTGCAATCACTATCAGTCTCTCACACCCGCTCTGCTATTTTTAAATTTGACCAACATGCTCTAAAAACAGATGTGGACTTCTTAAAGCTATAGCTTACACGACGTTTTGACGTTTCACGATGTATCTGGAGGAAATTAGGCTACATGGCCTGGAGGCGCAATAAATGCCACAATAAAAACACGTTTTAAATGAAGTTATAATGCATCTATCTTTCCAGTAAGTTAAAAACGCTAGAGGGCACTAGAGTCGTAATATATACCTGCAACCAATATACAGCTATCAAAGAAAGTGTCCGTTTTCGTCACAAATCCACACGTAGTGCCAGTTCGTTAACGCCATTGCTGGTAATTAACGGATATTAATTGGCATAAAGGAAGCTGTTGTAGAATGTACAATTATACTTTTGTATTTTTAAATAATTGAGTAGGCTAGACTTAAGGTATGCCTGCTACGTTTAGGCTACCTGTCTATCCTATGCATATACAATTCTTAAAATATGTACTGTTTTGTTATGAGTAATGCCGCTTCTTATAAAAATCAGTGTCAGATTAGGTTAAATGCACGTATTCGTTCGCCTACCTTTAACCTGCACAAAAATAGAGAACGTGCTCGCCGTCTGCGCTGACGACGTGAACCTGCAACACAAGAAAAAGATTTGCGCTGATGCGTCAGTCCGTCCATCTCTAGCCTTGTTCCTGCCTGTGGTAGGGTATAGGCATCGTTCTTATAGTTCCAGAATGTGTAGCGTTCATTCACACTGCAGGCTACAGTTAAGTGTAGCCTATACCTTGCAGGGGCGAAAGTAGGCCTACCGGGTGGTAGGCTGGTAAGACTATCCTCATTTTGCAATAATTGTTCAGCTCCACGTTGCCTGTCTGGAAACTATCAATTTGTCGGTTGCAATCAAATAATTGGCAATTGACTACATTCTAATGAAAACAAACCTTCGACGGTGATTTTCAAACTGACTAACGATTGGAGCATCTTCAACCAATCAAACGCGTGGGGACGAGTTTCCTATAGGTGAATTCAGGTAAACTTGGTAGTTATGTCACATATATGACAAATTGCATGTCAGAAGCTTCCCCTGGGAATTGCATGTCAGGTCATGGTCAGTGACATAGGATTCTGACATGGATATCATTTAAGGATATCAATTTGCCATAAAAAAGACAATGTTCCTAACTTTTATCAAATTATGTTTGTGATCCATGCAACCAGCAAATTATGCAAAAAAGTGTTCAAATTGTGTTTTCGTTTATTTAATAAGAAATACAAAAATAAGCATGTTTATGTTGTCCCACTTTATCAAAATATGACTGCATGTTTGATCATCTTTAAATAAATTAAATTAAGGAAATATCCATTTAGGAAGTTGCAAAGATCGTGATTCGGTTGCATTATATCTTAATAAATGTATAGACTTACCCTGCTTTCCTGGAAAACCGTTTTAGTGACTGAGCTAGCTAGTTTGTTGTCTGGTAGAACAGCTACCCAGCTAACTACCACATAATGTGTTAGCTCTCCAGATATTAACATCAATCTAATAATTATCACCCAATATACTAAATTACTTGGTATTATGGCATAAATATTGGTGATAATGATAATGATGTGGTGATAAATAAAAAAATATATATATACAAAAGTGTCCCAGATTACAAAGTGACCTGTCCCAGATGATCAAATTCAGGCAGACATACTGTATTTGATTAACACAAATAACACTAATGGGTGTGTCATGTCTCATCTGGGTATGAAAGCTACATTATTTCTTCTTGTGTGATTAGAAAACATCTTGGGAATTACAGAAAGGTATAATGTGTTGATATAATTACACATTATAATAATAAGACAGATATCAGTATTTAATCACATAAATAAAAATGGCAGAATTAGTCTCAGAATACCCAAATTCACCCTTCATTCAAGTGAGCAACACACAGATCCAAATTTGTGTGGTGCAGAAGTTGAAAGATGCCCGTCGGCGAAAGAAAAATAAACAAATCTAAGTAATAGCCTATATTGCTTGTTAATGTTGGTGTTATTGTATTATTGTTTTACTAGGGGAAACTGGGATAGTTGTCACTTTTTATTCCAGTGCATATTTCTCATTGGCTCATCATAACAACAAACAATGGTGTATTGTTTATTATCAATATCTTCCCATGTTGTGACAACCAACCCCAATGCACGGTTGTCACAATATGAGGGGTTGGGTGTCCCTATATTTTTCTAAATTGGTTTTGGGTAGGTTTAGTGCCTAAAAATGATACATGTCTCACCTCTTACTGTTGCATATTAGGCATTCTGTATCAAAGAGAGGGCTCACTGGGGGCAGTTATTTGATGTGCAATTTTTTAACAATTTCCTAGTAGTTATGAGACAACCTATACTTGAGGCCATAATAGTTGTTTAATTGATTAATCGACATGCAATCTCTATGCAAAACACTTATAGGTATTATCAAATATGTAGCAATAAAATGGTTTGTTAAATTCAATTTATTTATTGTAGTTGAAGGCCAATTAGTTTTCACATGAAAAGTCACATTAAATAGTGGTTACATCAGTAATAACGTTCTCATCTCATTGTGTATTTTTTTGTAAATATTAGCAAATAAAAACATATTTAACCAGTGATTGTTGTCCTAATTAAAAAATAATGACGTCATTGTTAAATAATTAGCTAGCCACAGTGGTACAGGTGATATATTCTAGGTGAGGGGGACGAAAGTGTGAGGAAACATTTCTCATCTTTTAAGCCTGTACAATGCTTAAGTTATTTTGTGTAATTCATTTTTGTAAATACAAAAAAACGTAATAATGGGAAAAATCTAATATGACGCCAGAGTGATATCTGTCCCATCCGGGACTTCAACCCTAGCCTGGTGTAACAAGACCATTTTCACTTTGTGAATAGGTCTGGCCACGCTCCGTTTGGAAGTGTTCGCAGTTGTTTCCTCCTACTTGGTGTAGACCTCTGGTTAATTTTGAATCTATTGGATTGAACAAATCGGTGTTGTTTTGATTGTCTCATCAAGCACCACAACCATTTCAAAACACGCTTGACTTCAACGTCATCTCACTAACCCATGCTAATTGGGCCGCCTGCATTGTGGCTGTGTGAACGCTAATGCGAACAGGGTTTGCAGACTATATAGCCTTATCTCAGCTAAATAAATTTATCTAAAATATAGTTGGGCGGAGCCAGGCTACTTGAACCCCGCTCTCCCGCGCAAAAGGCAGACTACAAGGTATACTGTACACCTCTTGTAGATAGCACCACAGCATCCTTTATGTATAGGAGAGTGAGTTTTCGTAACTTATGGCTGCAGGGCAAACTGTCTTGACATCGTTACACATGGTTATGAGGCTTTACACTGGTTAACATGCCTACAAGATCACTGGTGAACAACACACGCCATTATATATCACCATATTAAAAAAAAGAATCAAACCGCTCTGAAATATGCTCTCATCTTGCGTTGTAACTTGTAAGCAATTCACACTACATGATCGTCGCTCACGGGAGTGAGCTGTGAGTCCCCTCCGAGCTGGGCCATTTGTCTGCGAGCTCAAAAAACTTGTCGGCAAGCTGAAAACTGGGCTAAAATCGTGTAGTGTGAACCCGTCATAACCCTCCCAATATAGGCCTACAGCTATAGTGTCTGCCTCATTACATATGAGGACTGTATGCCTACACACAGGGAAAATTGCATGTTCAATGCAAACAAGATTTATATATATAATGCATTCATTTGAGATTTTATTTAGACATTTAATATTTTACGATTGAAAATGGCAAACTCTCTTATTTAGTAAATATAAAAAATCAATATTCAAATTACATTACAAATTACATCTGCTGACCACCAGACCTCCTGTATGATTGTGTTTGTCTACTTCCCCACTATAGCAATATATTCTGTTTAGCACTTCTGGATTCCATGGTTGACTAATGCTGTATACTGTATTTGTCTGAGAAATGATCAACAATGGCTTTACATAAATGAGACATTTGCTGAAGACCAATGTGTCAACTGTGTCTTATTTAGTTTTGGCCTAATATACTGTATATAGTGAATCAAAGACAAACAGGCAAATACAAAGTTGAACAAAATAAGAAAACCCTTGCTTTATTATTGTGGGTGAATAAACATCCCCATTTCTTTTCACGGTCAGTGAAATTGTAAAAAAATATATAGATTTTTTTTTTTGATACTAATATTTTAAAATAGAAATGCAAACAATATAAATAAATAAGTAAGCTGGAAAACATTTTGAAATATATAGAAATATGTAGGCACGATAATGACGTAAATGGCATGGGCAATAAGAACATACAATATTTTATTGAAGGGCTGTAATCAAATTGAAATCATTCTATGAATGCACAATGATCTCTTCCATTTGTGTCCAATTGAAAACACAGAGTTAGGTATCATTCAGTTCATTTAGCTGAAACAATGCTGGGTTTTTGTTGAAATACAACTGCTTACTGTATAAACCAATCATATTGGTCATCGGATTCCAAGGAGACATCAATGGGAAATGTCTTGTGATGTATTCACAATTTTGTGATAATTAAATACTTAACAGTACATTGAACTTTGATATCACAAAGACAATTTCAGTTCTACTTTAAAGTCCCGTCAATAATGCTCTAAAATAGGGTTTAGAGACAACATATTATTTAAATTAATGTCAGTATAAGAAGAACAAATATCTCTTCTTTCACAGGATCTCCAAGATGCGGCTCTGTCGGTCACCACAGACTCTACAGGTGAGCAAGGACGGGTGTCGCTTTTTCATGATAACTCTTCGTCCATATCTTCCAACCGGTCGGATTCCTCTACCCGTATACCAGGATGCATCAATATCTGGGTCTGACACATCGAGAGAGAAACAGTGGAACAAAAGAATACGGAGAAATGCAGAACTCACACGAACATACAGCAGGGGAAACCAAACCTTTCAGCTTGCGACCCCCGAAAATAACAGTGCCAAAGACTCGTGACCCTCACTATCCCCAGAGGTGGAAGAACAGCCAGAATATTATATTATATAATTTTAATACCTCTTGCATCTCACAACCCCCACATTGAGAAACACTGACATACAGTATATTATATGTATGTCAGTGTATATGTAGTGTACACTAAACCGTGTATACTGTGTATGTCACTGTATATATACAGTACATGTGTCAGACAGCACATGGTAAAGGTAAAGGTGTTTTTATTGTCATACATGTAGCGAACTTTGTTCTCTGCATTTAACCCATCCCTCAAGGGAGCAGGGTCATCAGAGGTCACTTACTTCTGACAGTCATGGCGTCCTCTCGGTGCATTTGGTGGGGCTTGCACAACGCTTCGCTCAGCAGCATGGTGAGGACACAAAGCATGGCGCACAGCCTCATTTCAACTGAACCAGTAGTCAATTTGAAAAATGCCACTGGGATCTGTGTAACCACACGTATACTGTTGTTACTTATGAATTGCTGATATATTAATGACCCCTGAATAGCAATTGAGATTGTAAAACACTGTTCAGAAAATAGAAATACAAACAATGTCTTCATGCTGATGCTACTGACCACATGTATAGGAGGAAATTCGTTTTAGCCCTTTTGTAACAAGACATTACCACTAGGTGGCTCCCTCACTTTTGTTTTTTCAACTTTGAGCAGCGTAGTGTAGCAAATAAGCACACATCCAAAATCTGCTCTTAAAATAATATAGAAAAACCATAGCCACATTTAACTGTATAAAACCGTTAAATTATTGCATATTTTGACATAAAATGTCCTAAAATATGTTCAACAAAAATATAGCACCAACCGATTTTCTATGTAGTGGAGAGCATATAATGACATCACACTCCCTGTGTGCTCGTGGGTGTTAGTGCATGTGTGTGTGGCCCACGATGCTGGTGCTTAGTGTGACACCTAGTGGCAGACAAGTTCATATATACTGGTACTACACGTGGTGCTTATACCGTTAAATAAAATATAGTCTTGTATTTTTAATTATTATTAAAGTATTATTAAAAGTTATTATTAGTCGTACAGTGTAAGGTGGAAAGTAACAGTTCAACTGATTTATAAAACTGTCACAAAGGCCATCTAAAATAGCATTGATAGGACTGTTTAAAATAAATCCAAAATAATTTAAACTGAATCTCAAACCATAATTATTTGAGAGTATTGGTAAAAAGCATAGACTTACCTTAAGTAGAGATATCCCAAGTTCAGGAACGAAATAAGTCTTTATTTTGCTATATTTAAAGCAGAATAATTGCTCCAGATGTGAATGGAGCGCCCACTGTAAGACAGAATGTCTCAACCAGATGATAGTGACCCACGTAGAGAGTGGGTGAACATATGATGTATGGACCTTGGTGTGGGTCAGTGTGTAGTGGGAGTCACTCAACACCAGACGTTCCCACCATCTCTTTATATTCCTGCAGGAGGGGCTATGATGTGTCGCTCTGCTGATGTCACACATGTGACATGCCTGCTCGCATAATAAGACCTATTTAGTCACACTTTCATATAAAAGCAAACAAATATGAGATGAAGACAGCAGGTGCGCATCTATGTGAATAAATACTGTGTCTTCTCTAGCGAAATAGGGAGACCTATAGATCCAATGAAAACCATTCAATGTGACATCATTGAGGAAATTAAATGGAGCAAATGATAGTTTAGATGTTTTTGACAGGGTCTGGGCACATGTGGCTTAGAGACCCACTGCAGGTCTGTTTGCGAAAATGACACATTTATGCGGACTATTGGTGATGCATGAACATCATAGGACCTCATGTAGGTCTCTATTGTCCTGATGTGGCTGGTGGTAAGAATGTCACACAGATGCTCTGAGACAAAAGCCGAGCCTGTCAGCAGGAGAGATGTGCTGTTCTTTAAGGCCCAGACACCTTGTCATTGGAAATCTAATCTGTTCTTAGATATGATGAGCAATTATATATTTTAAAACCAAAAGCTTTAACAGTATAGTGGAGGAACCAGAAGTGAAACATATGAAAAATAGTAATATTCTGTGTAAATTTAATGATCTTTTGAGAACAAGGAAGAGTGTGGAACAATTTGCATACAAAACATATTATAAATTAATCAAATAATTAACAGAGGTTAAAGTAGTATGATTCATTCCTCTAGTGCAGGGGTTCTCAAACTGGGGGTCGGGATTTCCCGGGGGGTTGCAAGACACAGAGGGGATCTCAAGATTATTTTCAGAAATTAAATAACATTTTTAAATGAATAAAATGGCAGAGTTTATACATAATTGTTAGTAGTGCTACAGTTTATACATTATGTTGATGTATTCTGCTACTACCTGTATTAAAATACTCAACTTAATATAATCAAATAATAATATGTCTGGTATTCTTCTACCACCTCTGGAGGATCGAGAGCTGAAAAGTTTGAGAACCCTTGCTCTAGTGCACGTAATTCCACATAGTAAAATAACACTTGAAAGTGCTGTATAGGTCGGATTGTATTGCTACAAATGCAGCATAATCTCTAAGAAAGACCACAGATATCTGCCAGCTGTCAGATAGTTAAGTGCTCTGTGTTATCTGCTCTGTCCCCTGCATCTCTATTGATTTAGACTTGATGCCACCCAAAACAATTCTGATTTATCAGGGCCTCTTTTCCCTGATTGGTCCGGTGAATCTACCAGGCCTGTCAATCACATTCATGTGCAGCTATAGTACATGAACCGCTAGTTAATGGTGTGCTGCCTTTTGTGTTGCAGCATACTCTGCAGAAGAGTGCAGTTTGGAGCGTTTTTTCTAAACGAGAACTATCCTCTAGCGTCAAGTACACTGTGTGAGTGTGTGTGTGTGTGTGTGTGCTGGATGAACAAGGCATCCACCCATCCAAAGACAAAGTGAGAGCCGTTCAGGAGGCTCCAACCGCTACAAACCTGAAAGAGCTACAAGCATTTCTTGGATTATTTAACTATTATGGCAGATTCATTCCACAGCAAAGAACTGTGTTGGCACCTCTCTACAGGCTGCTAAAAAAGAGCTGGAAGCTTTTGAAAAGTGCAAAGAGCTATTGACTAGCGAACAGGTTTTGGCTCACTACGATTCGGCATTGCCACTCACGCTGGCATGTGATGCTTCAGCCTATGGCATTGGTGCTGTGATTCAACATACAATGCCAGGTGGGGAAGAGCGTCCAGTGCTTCTTGGACATTATCCCCTGCAGAAAAAAATATTCCTAAATTGAAAAAGAAGCACTTGCATTAATATATGGTGTAAAGAAATTCCACCAGTATTTATGAGGAAGACATAGAGAACAGGTGTGTTATGGTCGCCCCCTTCTGGTGAGTTGATTATTAAAAGAAGTCACTGCTCAAGATTGTCTCCGCCTGGTCTTTAAGAGGTCAGAAATGTAACAATATGTAAGGTAGTCAACAGCGAGAATATAATTATTTTTAGATCCCGATTGAATTGTGACACAAAGTACATATGTTTGTCTATTTAAAAGTGTTCAAGTCAAGAACGTTGCAGTTTGTTGTGAAACTATAATGTAATGTTTAGTTTTGTGTGTAACCGCCCAGTGAACTACGGTACAGCAACACACCAAAACAATGATTTCTTCGGCTCGTGGACTGTGGAGCAAAAACGTCATGACACTTATGTGACACAGGGTTTGTAGTCTTACTAATTACATATTTTCACAGTCTTATACTTCAACAAATGCACGACAAATGAGTCTTTCTTGACTTGAAGAATTGTATTTCACCGTTGACTACAATACCAGTACCCGGGTACATATTTCTTCCAAACTAAGGTCCCATAATTCAGAAGTGCAGATGACTTTGAGCGCTTTTCTGCTCAGAGTTGAATATTTTTCAACTCAAGGCGCTCAGAACGCTTCTTCTAAAAGGAAAAGCGCAGCTGGGGTCTAAAAAGCATGGCGCTCAGGGCGCATAAGCAGCACACCTTCTGCCAATAGAAAAGACGGTGCATAAAGAGAGTCCTGTGTGATTGGGGCGAAGAGACGTTTTGGCTTTCTTTCTATTTTAGCTAGCTCTCAAATACTACCTACAGCAGCTTATGCATGTGTCATATTCAATTAAGTACTGAATACATAAACAGAGCAGGTTTTATATTTTAGTTCAACTGGGGTGTTGCTTGTATTATCTGTTTACACTGCAAGATAATAAAGTTATTATAGATTTTCATGTTTACTTAACATTTTAATCTATGTCTAGAATTGACCTCACACACATTCGTGCTGAGTGGCTAGAACTCCTCTCCTCTTCCTAACACCTTTATAGTTATACCTCAATACAGAAATACATGGGCTGGAGATTAGTGTATTGCTTTTAACCTATATTAAAAAAGGACAAATAAATAATTAAATAACAAATGAAACCTCCACCCTTAACTACCTTTTGAAAAATGCTAGTAATAGGAAGCCAGTCCCAAACCAGTTAATGGCCATGCAAATCCACATTAGGAGAATATGTACTTAAATGAACAACACATCATTAACCTCTGGTCCAGTATGTATGGTGAGATGAAACATGAATTCAGTTAGGAGTTAAAGCAGTTGACACAGAGTGGTCACATTCTTATTATATAATGCTTTGTTTTCTCTTCAAGGGCCCTGCACCATTACGGGTTTCTGCAGAAAGAGAGAGAGAGAGAGAGAGAGAGAGAGAGAGAGAGAGAGAGAGAGAGGGAGAGGGAGAGAGAGGGAGAGAGAGAGAGAGCACAAAAGAAAAATGGTGACTGATCCTGTATATAGAC
>JAODLL010017236.1:10080-27241 GCA_026546735.1 Forbesichthys agassizii | reverse complement strand
TATATATATATATATATATATACACACACACACACACACACACACACACACATATACATACATATATACACATACATACATACATATATAAATACACACACACAGTACACAACTCTTTAAAATCTCAAAATGCACAGTACACACACGAGGGGGCAAAAAAAAAAGAATTTAAAAAAAAAGAGTAATATGCCTAATCATAGTGATTCATTACTTAAAATGAAGTTGAACCACAGCTACGATATGCCCCATTAGACCATTATAGGTAATACACGATTAAGGTTCATATTATGGTGCCTTTCCCCCCCTACTATATCCTTGTAGTTCGTTCCAAACTATGCATTGGTTGCTACATGTACGTCTGTAAGCTTCAGAAAAGCAGTGGATAGCAGCGAGAGTCGCAGTAAGATTAGTTTAACTCAGTCCCCTCCCATGTCCCGTTGCCGACTGGTATTTTGTCGTTGCGTCGCTGAATGTCTTGACGTTCCATTGTCCATGGCCGCCACATTGCTGCTATTGTCTTGCAGTGTGTCTAGGGCTTCAATTATTTTCACATTGCGTGATTCAATGCACACCGATATGTAAATGAACGCACTGTTATGCTGCTGGAAAAAGACGCGCTGTGTTGTGGCTGTAGAGCCGCATCCTTCATTGTTTCAGATGGCCAGGAGCAAGAGGATTCCTTATACAGCTCCCGCATGATGACGGTCGGCATATTACCCATATGACACACAGCCTACATTTGTAATATGGTACTGCTGTGACATTTATAAAATATGGGAATCCATAGATTGAACTGTGTGCGTGCGTGCCTTACCTCTTTGTACGCCTCCCTGAACTCTCCTCCAGGGGCCATGCCCAGCTGTTCTGTAATGTGTGCTGACACTTTGAGCAGCAGAATCTGCATCAATCCAGACATCAGACCATTCTGCACAGAAAACACATTTACTTATACTGTATATATAGTGATAGTACATCACTATAGTATGGAAGACAAGCAGAAGCAAATATGAACCGAATTACAATACAGTACATGAAATACAATGCTGTTAAATTACGAAATACTTTAGTATTTTAAGTTCTCAAAAAGAAAGAAATATAAACAGCAATGACACAAACAGCTAGCAAACATGTAGCAGGCACAATTCTAGCCTACTGTATATCTACAGTAGACCAAACACAAATGAGAATCGGCCCCTAATCCTTCTTATATGTCAATACTCCTGGTTGTACCTGTGACAGTAAAGAAGAGTGATGCTGCATCTTATTACAGGGTAAGTGCTGTTACAGCTGGACTCAAGCCAAAACAACACGTCAAGTCATTTATTCAGCCAGTTCAGCTCCTTCCTCTCAATATCTTATGTACAGTCCATCACACCTTTAATTAACTTTAATTTTGAATTCATTGTTTGAATATGTAAATCATTTAATGTTTTAATCAAGATAAGAGACTAATCAAATCACATTCTAATTAAGTGACTGCTGCTTAGAACTGATTAAGCATGTCAACATTGTATTTTGAATCAGACATTTTACTCTATTGTCTTTAACAATTTACAAAAACAAACAAATGCTTTTGTAATGTTAATTATACGTGATCAAGTCAATAAGCATTTATCGAAAGGTACTAACAACTACAAATATTAAGGAGCAGGTAGGAAAGGGTCTTTCTGAAGGATGCTTACTTCCCATTAGTGTTAGTCACGTTTCCCTGAATGTCTGACCTGTTTGATGGCCTGCTGCACCTTCTCAAAGTTGATGTCCTTGGCTTCCCTCAAGAGCGTGGTCTCGTCCATCTTCAACATGGACACGCGGTACGGGCACAGCTCCACCACCACTACGTCAGGCTGCACTGCCCGGATAGTCTGGTCAGGGCGACACACAGCAGCGATGCAAGATAAGTGATGACACGATGAAAAGACAACTGTCAAACTAATTCTAGATAATATGGTCAACTCAGGCGATCACAATATATTTTACAAGCAGTACGATTAAAAGGTAAAAGTCTAAGTCTTCCACAGTGTATGCCAAATGCGTTCTGGGTTCTTTACCTTGTGGATAGTACATCCTGTTACAGCTTTTAGGTACGTTTATATTTTTTGGTAGAAGTCAGAAACTACATTATCTTAGTAATGCAAAGTCAATGGAGAGCTATGGAATAATATCATCCCTACCCTCACCCCAGTGTGGGCGGGACTAAAATGCGCTATGTCTCTAAGGTCACACTGCACAGAAGGAACACTTCTACTGTATAAATGGCTCACCATGGCAACGTCATTCTTGCTGCTGTCGCTGAAGTGGGCGGTGCCCACCAGGTACAGCATGCTGCCGTCTGGGGCCATCAGTCGGGAGACGGTCTCAGGGAGCTCAGGACTCGACTGGCGCCTCTGACTGCGCACCTGCCACAGCAGCTCCATTGCCTCGGCGTCCGCTATGCACAAACAACCAGGGACAATGTTCACGCATTCATTTGAATGAGGCCGGCACAAGGTCTATGAACATTAGTGGATAGACAGTTAAGATGTTTCTGTTTCTGTTGCCTTTGATTTGATGTACTCTTTTGGCACTGGCCTTGCCAACGCATAGAGAAATTAACCACAGAACATGAGACCTTTGGGTTTAGCAATAAGACGGAGTGCCGGTACGGGATTATACAAGTACACTGGCACATGGGAAGTGGTTTTGTAGGCCTACCAGGAACAAGTCTGTTACTGTAGTACCGGAATTGTTTTTTCTACTGAAAGTCAATGTAACATCAATCAATTGATAGACATCATCAGGCATCCGCACAACATGTTAATGACCATAAAAACGCCATGATGGATACACCATGATAGATCACTATGAATCGCAAACACACGTGTAATTTGTGCTTAATTCATAAATATAAACATATTTTCTTGAAATGTACATGATCTGGAGTATGGCCCCCAGGTACACTATACACGCCTGGCATCTCATTCATTTACATTCATACATAGGCCTGTCACAATAACTATTTTTGTTGGGCGATATATTTTCCCAGAAATAAGTGCGACAAACTATATTATTATCAGAATCAAGTAAATAATGTTGTTCCTCTATTGTCATGTGACATCAAATGTTTGTTATTATTGGTTAAACCAATTTCATTGCTTGGCTAAAATAAACCTTAAAGTAAAACAACAAAACAAATGCCACATTTTCGCATTTATTCTTCCAAACGTAGTGGCTGGAATTATGCAGTCGTCTGGAAAAACACCTATTAAAACCTGGAGGAACACTATAGCAGGGCAACATGAAAAACTTTCTTATGTCAGCAACACACATGTAAATACAATAGGCAATATTATTGACGTTTGAAAAATTGAGGTCATGTCCATATATTGCACGACAAATCGATATATAGTAATTATTGTGACAGGCCTAGATGTGTAGAATGTGCATTTCTATACTCTTTAGTTCAAGCTTGGTGAAATTTGACTCAAAATCATGTTACAATAACACCTCTGCTAAACGGTCATATTGACATAGGGTAATGAAACAGTTTGGTGTGATTTAGCCTGTGTGTACAAGACTAATAGAGAAAGAGACATACATATGCCTGGGGGCAGGCTGAGCAGTTCATCCTCTGAGGGATCTTCTGATGGGCCAACTGACTCATCCTGTTGAACGATGACAACATTTGATAAGCAAGCAAAAGCTATGAGTAAGGGTGACGAATCATAGTTTGCAACATTATTGCATAGGTATGTTCTTAAGAGCTTCCAAGTCCAAGTATATATGCCAATTTAAAATTTGTAAACCACCTAAGTATAGATGGTTCATGGTTGTTAAAGTTTTTTTAAATAAAAATAATAAAAGGATTATAGTTATTTGTTACATTGTTAGAATACTTTATTCTCACTACACAGCTGTAGTTCAAAAACACACTGTCCTTACAATACACATGCTCAAGTACTGGAAGAAATATTTATAATACAAAATAGCTCTTGTAGAAATTATACTGTACGGGTACACAAAAACAAAAACACACCTCTGAATTGTTGTCTTGGTCCATAGGTGAAACGGTTTAGCTGCCTGGGACGAAAGGCAAAGCTAAAGCAAAAGTGCAACAACACTGTAACAATACTTTTGAGATACCACAACGCTAATACATTGATGTTCTGACACTATCAACGAATATAGAAAGCATAACGTAGTGGTAGTAGACATGGAACTTTAACGCTGACAGGGCCATTGTAGCAGCTGTTACTTAGCTAACTAACAAGCAGTTTACAGAGCTAATCAATAGAAAAGTGACAAGAAGAGCAAGGTCACTGACAACAAAACCTTTCTTCTACCGATACAGTATTCTTACACATCTGTGTTTCTGAGAGAGCTCGTGTTTTGAGCTCATGTTTCAGTACAGTACGGTACAGAGCTAAAGATATGTTTTACAAATGATGACTGCTAACGTTGAAGATTAGCTAACACGGATATAAAGAAAGATTACACTAACCACTCAGACAATACAATCCTAATTGAAATCAGTATCTGAAGATTAAACATCTTTAACACAAATGTTGTAATGAATACACGTAGTAAGTAAAAAACAAATGACTTACAGAGCAAGCCTTGCTGTCCTGTCACACTATTTGCCTCTTCTGTGCGGCACCCGTCTGACAGGAGTGGTGCATTCTGGTACATGTAGTCACCAATTTGGAAGGAAAACAAAAAGGAAAAGGAAAAGAAAAAAAGAGGTGTGAAGAATATGTTTGTTGCCCATTGATTTAATGAAATGTCAAACTTAAAAAAACGATGTTTTTCACTGATATCGCCAATAGGCAAATATTTGTTTTATTCAGTTTTTCTTATCAGAAGAACAGAACAAAATATTATAATATAATTTTTTTTTTCCTGTAATAAACGTTGTGTGGTACATCAATGTTTTACATCAGTGTGACAGCAATATTTCACCATGATTTCAAAACAAAGACAAAATAGAGCACTTTTTTGTTACAGTTACCACAATCATAAAAGTTGCCCTTATCCAAAACATGTGAGTATAGTGCCAGATCTGACTCAATGACAACCTCAATGTGCACATTTTCATTAAGGTAGTGTTGTATCATAGTTTAGTTGAGATTTGTTACTCATATATGCTACTGTAACATGCTCTCCCAGACTTGTGCTACAATAAAGTGCTTTTTGGATGTGTTTAGTGTGCTTACAGTAACTATTCTCACAAAGGGAAATATACCACCCAGTGTCATATCAATTAAACCAATTATCTATATTTCAAATGGACAAGTGGGCAATTGAAAATGTGTCAAGCTCAGTCGCTGGGAAAGTGATATAATATCTTAAATTCTGTATCACAAGAATAACACTACCAACTAGGTTACATTCATTATTTCATTTGTTTTAGTGACTAAGCTGGTTCCAGCATTAGATTGGACTATACTGAATACAATGTAGCACACTTGGCAACACTTAATTGCAATCTTTTCATGGATGGAGTGTCATAATGTAATGTGTAAATCATGACCAAAAGCTTAACCTTCATCTAGTTATCATCATTTCTATAGCTATTGTTCACTTTACTTTACAAGAAAATAACAGACCACAAATGTCTCGTAACCTTTGTCCAGCTCCATTATTGGGGTTTCCATTACACACAAAAGTACCAATTGAACACAGTCACAATCTTTCAGATAACACTAACAAATTGACATTGACAGTGAATTAGGTCACATCATGTCTTTTGTTTTCTGCAGGGGTTAGGTTTTTCTCCGTCACCTTTAACTAACAGTTGTTAGTTAGCTGTAGACTTCTCATTGGTTTAGTAAAAAGACGTGTGAACACTTTTGGTAGATTCTGCAGGAAGCCGCGGTAATTCCAGTTCCAATAGCGTATCTTAATGTTGCTGCAGTTTAAAAGCTCGTAGTTGGATCTTACGGCTAGCAACTTTCTGGCACTACGCTCGGGTGGAGCTCGTCCCTCCTTCCCCCGCTGAGATCCCCCAGACCATTGAAGGAGCTAACTAACAGTTGTTAGTTAAAGAGTTTCAGTAAAGATGAGTGTTTCTTACCAATTGTTCCTTACCAAAATACATTTTTATGATGCTGGTTTTACCCACAAAGGCAATATTGGACAAACACAATCAAGGAGTTTACATTTAAAAACAAAGTTGAATTAGAGTTTGTATCTTTCTAATTAAGACGGCAGTGATGAAGTCATGAAATGTGCGTGTTTTACACTTTAAACACCTCACAAACACTGTGCCATGTACATTGTATATACATGTACATAATGTTAAATATGTAGCCATTAGCGCATACATTATTGCCACAAATATATTGTGATTCTTTGCATATTGTTGTGCAAATCTCAACTAGTGTATTGCATGAGCTACCTGTCTACTTGACCGATAAAGGGAATAAGCGTTACCATATGTGTTTACAATACATAAAGTTTTAAGCTTTAGTTCAGTCCCCATTACAGGTTTGCATTTTTCAAATATATGCTGTATTTTATTAGAAAGCTCAATGCTCATGTTCAATTTTAAACCTTTTGATTATCCTTCTAGATATACAGTATAGCAGCTCTTATATTCTGCAGTGCAGCACCCTGTTGAATCTCATCAATGCTGGTTTCGATAGAGGGGGGTTGGCTGGAAAGTCGTCATCCTGAGGTGATGAAGTGATATCATGTGTCCCAGTAATACATTGACGTCCACCATGAAACACACTCATCTCATCTTGTGCCAGCTCCAGACACTACATAAGTGTGCTCAGTGTTTCGTCAAGGAGAAAAAGTGTCTGTTTCATGGGAGGTGATAGGAACAGAGGAAATATCTGCACTTGTGTCCCTCGTTCAACATTCCCCAGCAGCTATGAGCTCCCCGGGTCTCTCCGTCAGCCTATCTGGGCCTTTCACATCATCGTCCTCTTCCTCTTTAAAGAGTGAATGGTGCATGCTCAGTAGCTGGTGTGCAGGGGTTCGGATCAAAGGGAGCGGATTCATTTCAGGGTTTTGTAGCGGGCCTAGGGATTCGTTGGGGGTCGGCGACTGCTTGGGACTGAGAGGGTCCTCGCTGGACGGGGGGTTGGGGCTCACACCGTTTACATATGTGGTGGTGGGGAGGGTCACTGTGGAAAAAGCCATGTCGGTCGACTCCAGAGTGCAGTCCTTATTATCTGTGGAGAAAAGGGACAAATGAGATCTTAGAGCAATGGCTGTCAATCAAAGTCAGTATTCAGTTTAGTTGGATTATATTTTGGTATATTTCGTAAATGTTGTATATGCTTAATTAATGACACACAGCGAAGACCTGGATAATGAAACTTTGTTGACATTGACTGAGAAGTATTACTGATAACTGTATTCCTGTCTAACCTGTAAATAAGGACCCTTGTTAAATCACTCTCCAAGCTCCTGCACACAGGTTTTAAGTTGGTGGCTGGTAAAACATGTTCTCAGGCCCAGGAATGCACACATAACACTTGAAAAGACTTTCCTCTTGTCATTTTGTTGAACTGATAGGGCAGGAATATGGACATCTTTTATTTTACTTGAATCATCCATCCATCGTCTCCCGCTTATCCGGATTCGGGTCGCGGGGGCAGCAGCTTCAGCAAGGGACCCCAAACTTCCCTTTCCCGAGCCACATCAGCAAGCGCTGACTGGGGGATCCCGAGACGTTCCCAGGTCAGTGTGGAGATCTAATCTCTTTACCTGGTCCTGGGTCTTCCCCGAGGCCTCCTCCCAACTGGACGTGCCTGGAACAGGCGCCTAGGAGGCATTCTTACTAGATGCCTGTACCACCTCAACTGGCTCCTTTGACGCAAAGGAGCAGCAGTTCTACTCAGAGTTCCACGCAGATAGCTGAGCTTCTCATCCTATCTCTAAGCGAGACACCAGCCACCCTTCTGAGAAAACCCATTTCGGCCACTTGTACGCGTGATCTTGTTCTTTCGGTCATAACCCACCCTTCATGACCATAGGTGAGGGTAGGAACGAAAATTGCCCGGAAGATAGTGAGCTTTGCCTTCCGGCTCAGCTCTCTTTTTGTCACAACGGTGCGGTAAAGTGATTGCAAAACCGCTCCCGCTGCTGCGATTCTCCGGCCATACTCCCGCTTCATAGTCTCCTCACTCTCGAACAAGACCCCGAGGTACTTAAACTCCTTCACTTGGGATAAGGACTCATAACATACTTGAATCATGTGTTGTATATATATGAGTATATGCTTTTGATACTCTCACGTTTGTTTTAAGTTCATTTAACTGATTATTCCGCTTTTCAAGATAAAATCTGATGCCTAATTTGAATATAAAACTTTGATGCAAAGCCAAAATTGCATATACTCATTAGGACTATAATTAGGACTTCCCCATGTTTACCAGTTGGCAGTGAGTCCCTATACAATGTCACGTCTGTAGTGACCATGCCTGCTAGGTGAAGTTACCTGTTATTGCGGTAGACACATGCACGATTGTGTGTGTGCCTTCAATGTACACCGTTTCCATATGGTGGTCCGGGGGCAGCGGCTCTGTGATGATGGCCTCCACCTTGGGCTTACGGATGGTCAGCATGTACGGGTGGACGTCCAGGGAAAAGTTCCGTGCATGTTTCTTATCCATCCCACCTAGCCCACAAACTATAGTTGAAATGTATTGTTTCATAGAAATAAAAAAAGTTACAATAGGAGTGGCAATTGGTGAAGAAATTATGTCCCCATAAGACCCCACATTGCCACACATCTTTCCAATAAAACTCTGTGGCCAGATTGGGTACTGCCGTGAGTCTTAACTTTACCGTAGCGTTGACAGACTAAACCATGTTTTACATTATAGGGAGTTATAGGAAAGGTAAAATCGTTTTCGAGTAAAATAAAGATAGAATGGGAAAAATAACAAGTTTTAAGTGACTCACAAATAATTAATACAGTTTGACAAATATTTATTTTTGACAAACTATTCTATAAGAGATTATTTAAGGGCCCTTAACCCCCCTTAACCCAGGGCCCAAGAAATAACTGAGCCAGTTCTCTCCCCATGTCGGCGGGCCTGTCCAATGGCCCAGACATATAAGTGGTTGGTAAATAACAACTGAGTGTAGCTGCATCACCAGTGTATTGTAAAGTTCTATACCTTTCGACGGTGGATGCTGTGTACTCTTGCTATCCATAAAGCTCTCTGCCACAGTCTTCCGTCTGAGTGGCTTGGGTTTCTCAGGTTTTCCGTTGTTCTCCATACGAGTAAGGGTCAGAGGTTCCTTTACATAGCAAAGATTATAATTTAAAAGAATAGCTTTTCTCATTTCTCACTCCGTTTACAGGTAGCCTATTGTCAGCTATTTTTATGCTAATGCAATTTTTGTCAAATTCAACAAACCTTAACAAATCTCCTCGCATTTCGCTATCTTACAATTCTCTGTGCATGTTGAAAAAACAATCAGATATTTCTAAACAGCCCTGGCTCCATAGGAACATAGTAGGCCTATTTTGCTTTGCTTCACAATGCATTTCGAGGTGTGAGGCAGCGCCGCAGGGGACCGCGGAGCAATACTGTTTTGATTTTATCTTGAAGTTAGCAAGCTTTCCCGAGAGTGACCGACCCTGCCTTTAATTCAGCAGTCATTACAGCACTAACAATATGTTATACGGCAGTTATATTGAAGCACCTCTCCTGGGTAACTCTTGCGGGGAATGTAATGTTCAACTGGAAGTATTTCTCTATTCATCTCTTTATCTCTCTACCTGTATCTCTTTACCTATTTATCTCTATCAATGTCAATATGATATAATAGACCCCTAGCCATGTGTTCTCAGTAAGTGGAACTTTGTCCTTGACAACAGCAGGTTATTACAGGCAATGCATTAAATTAAGCTCCTTGGTTGTACACAGTAGCTCCCTGAAACAAAACAAGTATTTCCTAGGTTACTTTTGATGTTCGCAACACATATATCCAGGTGAGTGTGTGCAGCTGTAATGGGTGGGGTAGAAATCAGTGTTAGCCTTTGATTCCTGTGTGATTCATAGTCCATATTTATTATTAACAACAATGTATAATACCTTTAATGATTGAGGAAGAGGATTTGAGGATGGGATCCATTTCATCTTCTTGCGGGGCCGCTTGATGACCATGGGCTCCCCGCCCAGGTCCCCCACCCCGAGGAGGGAAGGGTCCATGTTGGGGTCCATGGTCTGTATCCCAGAGTCCCTGACGGTGGGCGTGGCGTCCTGGTTAGACTGAGCCAGGGCGGCCAGGAGCTGCCTCACTACATTGTCGTACATCAGGTCGCTCTCGTTGGTGATGAAGTCCAGCCGGTTGAGTGACTTGATGTGGTCGCGGTTCTCGTTGCAGAACATAGCCAGGATATTGATGTCGCAGAACTGCGACTTCTGCCAGCGCCGGCGCGTCTTGATGCCCACCTTGTGCAGCTTGTCGAACACGAAGTTGGACTTGCGCACCACGAACAGATGCAGCAGATTCAGCAGGATGATGAGGTTCATGGTGCACAGCAGAGCGATGTCCACCGCTGCCATGATGCGCTGCAGCTGCACCGCCGGCAGCTTGCAGTTGACGCTCAGCTTCAGCTCTGGGTAGCTGCTGGTGTCCGGGGGCCCCCCCAAGGCACAGCTGAACTCGTTCTGCCTCTGACGGGCGTAGTACGCGCTGAGGTATGAAATCGGAATGGAGCTGAGGCAGATTATCGCTAGGTGGCGCCCCAGGTATAGTTTAGCCAGGAAGTTGCTCTGGCCCCGTCTCTCTAGATACTTCTCGAAGAGGTTCTGCTCAGGGCTTTTCTCCTTCTCTGCGTTCTCTATGATCTCCCGGCGCTCCTTCTCAGTGATTCCGGGCCCTTTGGACTGGATCTGCTTCTCGATCTTCGGGGCTCGGCCCTCTGCGGCACGGTGGTAGCAGTTGTCAATCTCGTGAAGCAGGAAGTTGAGCTCTGAGGTGAGCCGCGTTGAGGCCAGGAACTCCCAGCCCAGCGCCGGAATGTACATGATGCCGGCAAACGCCAGCAGAGCGTAGGGCAGAAACTTGTGCTCAAACAGTGAAGGTCGGAGGTCAGGATCCCAGCCAGGGACGGCGTCGCGTAGCTCTGTCCAGCAGTAGCCTCTGGCGTACAGTGCCTGGTCTCTGGTGAAGTTGTGCGGTGTGTAACAATAGATGGACTCCTCTGGGAAGAGAAACGATGGAAACAACAAGATGGATGGTAATGGACCCCTAATGTAATCTGTGTTGCAGCTGCCAAGAGAAATGCATCCAGTTTAAATGTTAAGTGATCCCCAAAAGTCATAATCACTCCAAGAGTTGAAGAAAATCAATTTCCGTTACATTACTGTAATAGATCCATCTTTGTCTTTAATCTCTTTACAGCTATTTCATCTTAAGGTCATCTGAGATAATCACTTGCGCTTAATTCATCTCGCCAATACGAAGGGCAGCAATTGCTTTATAAGACATACAGTGCACATTTCCCATCCAAATGATAAGCTGGAATCTCTCCCCTCACAGCCGAGCATATGTTCTATCAAATCCCAAGTGAAGTTCAGTGGTGGAATGGGTCCAGCGAGACTCACACATGTGATTAGGTTAGCGTTGCATCTGGGGCCAGAGGGCTACTTGGGATTTCCATGTAATAGGTGCTGGACTAACCATAGAGTAACCCTAGCTAGGTGTGATATCAAAGGGAACTGTTATATTGCATATTTGGCAAGTTTAACAGATGACTTATATTGTGTGGTGTACAGTAGGTGATGTGTTTTCTAGAATGACTCCACTAAATTGCAAACACGTACAGTAGTAGTGACACGTGCGCGTCATATAAATAGCTCAGCACATAGTTCAGTATACTGTAAGACTTGTAAGTCACAGCTCAATGGAGCGGCTATGTACTGTAGACAGCCTGACTCAGCAGAGGTAACACCCAAGCCACCATTTCCTCTCTATAACCACCCACCTAACACTTCCGCCTGCCTGTAATGTAATGCTTCACCTCAACTCTCCTTGACCGTCTCTGCGATGCGTGCTTTATGGCTCTGCTCTTATTATCCTCTTATTCATTTGATACATTTTTCACTACCCTAGGTTTGTCTCTTTCTGGCTGGCCTGTTAGCCACGCTTAATATGTCTCTCATATTTACATTAAAATCAAGGTGGGGTGTTTTAAGGGATGTCACATAGCCTCGTGAGAGCCTCCCGGTGAGCTACAATCGGGTCAATCATTTTCCTAATATGAGAACAGTATATGTTTCAATTTTAAACATGCTGATTGGTTGAGATAAAAGTAGATAGTTCAAAAAATTGTATGTACGGAAGATTGATTGAAATGTATTGGCACCACCTTAATGACTAACACTTTTTAATTGACTGGTTCCAGACTGATGGACTCACAATAGATCATTGAAAGCAAAACTTTAATTCTACCCATTCAAGCATTAAGCATACATGTCATATTAAAGTGTGCCTACATGAAACTGTGAAATTATTCCAAACTATGCCTTTACATATTATCTGTATGAATTACCAAACAACCTCATTGTTTGGTTTAATTTGATTGATTAACCGAGATGTAATTAGGATTTTAGAGCTATAATTTTAGTGTAATTTCTAGTGAGTGATATGCTCTGTGAGATAACCCTTGCCTTTACATGAGTTGAGTTTGATTTTTAAATGTGCCCAAAAGAAGTACGACCAATCTGGCTTCAAAATCTGCTGCCGTAGGTAAGATTTAAGAGGTGAAAAAGAACAAAAGAGCAACTTTTGTTCTTTTTCACCTCTTAAGTCTTACCTACAGCAGCTTTGCTTTGAAGAATAACACTTTTGTCTACCTATATGAGCTATGCTATACTACACCATCAAGTCAAACATATATTTTCTTGTTGTGAGCAATTGTTTGCCATCAACTATATAATATAGTTGATGGCAAACAACTCCTCAAACAATTCCTCTCAATTCTGCCTCCCAGCAGAGAGCTGCCCTCTAGTGGCCAACGGACTCACCTGCAAAGTTGCGCGTGAAGACCAGGGTGACGAGCAGGATGGGGATGATGACCGTCCCTATGGTAACAACCCGGTCGAAGGGCAGCTCCAGCTTGAGCTGGACCATGAGGCCGGCCAGGGCCCCCCCCTTCTCATCCTGAGAGGAACCCGGTAGGATCAGCTCCTTCAGCTTCTCCCCAGCCAGCAGAGCCGTGGCCATGTCGAGGTTCTGTTCGAGGATGTTCTGCATCCGGGACGCACGCGGCACACACTACCACCACCACCACCACCCCGCACTCTGGGCTGGGGAGAGACCCCCTTCTTGTTGAACAGTCCTCTAAGCACAGGCTGGTCTAGTGCTTTGGGGGTTCCGGTCCCAGCAGGGAGGTCCCTGGATCAGTTTGTGACATTGTGTTGATCTGCTGTTCAATTCACTTTGCTTAAAGGTACACTTGTTGATTGTGTTAGAGCCGCCCCACAATCAGCTCCCTGTTTATGTTTCACAAACAACAGTGCATGTGCCTGTGGGGTAGAGAACAATGTGGAGGGTTTGGGTTAGGGTTAGCATGAGGACAACACTTGTTGTGGTTTTTTGCTTTCGAACAAAGACAGGGATGTTCTGCCTGATGTCTTTCTACACGTTGCGAGTGTCCTCCCTATATCCTGCAGGCCTGGGCTCCCTCATGCAGGCATACAGGCGTCTGCCTGCAGTCTTCTCTGCCTTGCCCCTATCCACACCAAGGCTGGAAGGTCCAGACAAGCATGGAAAGTGTCTGTGTGCTCTCCTGGAAAGATGGCCGCTGTTGGATGTATTTGTCTGGTGAAGAACTCCTCTGACTCAAGCCTCTCCTGAAATATAAATAAATGATTGCAGAACACAGGGTTGAAGACAGACGAGTTGAGCAAGAATGACACCAGCCATCCACTTCAGCTTTAACCAATCAGATGGAAGAAGACGTTCCCTCGCTGTCCCTATACGCATCACAAAGAGGCAACAAGCGTAATGGTGCACATCGCCTATAGTGAACACTACATAAGGTGTTATAAGGCTTATAAGGTTCTATAAGATTATTCATGTAAACATACATATAAGAACAATCAATGTATAAAGAAATTCCCTCTTTCAGCAATATCCCCAGTTATCCCTGTTGTTTTGCTCTCACACGTAGTCACACAATGCTTAGTGCGTGTGAAATGTGGTCGCATCTGTGTGGGGATTATTGCCTTTGATGATTGGAGGGACAGCGAAAGAACATATACAGTACAGTCTCTGGAGGGGATACTAACCTTCTACTAGAGGGGAAAACAATTTAGTGGCTATTTATTTGTCTTATTTATAGCTCTGTTTTAGAGTGTTACATCGTTGTTGTGGTTGTTGTTGTTGTTGTTGTTGTTACTATAATGGCTGTCCACAACAGGATCACGTTGATCACATTTTATGTTAGTGTTGTTGTTGATGTCAAGTCGTTCAAGTCATTGTGTTATAATACCTAACTGACCTCAGCTCCATTCTGATGAACATAACAGCTGAAATGTCAGTTTGACAGACACCTACATGCGATATCTTGTCATGATATTGTGACAAGATACATACATCGTGCAGGTGTATTAACAAGACAGTTCACATATTCTACCCACTTTGAATCTTGCTTCATGACATATTACATTATTTAAAACCATCTTCCATGTCAAATCTTAAACAGTCAACACGAACACAAATCTTACAAATTGGAATGGCACCCAACCACAATTATGAGTATTAACATATTACGTTCTGTGGGATGGAGTACATACAGTATCTGTACTCTGACCTCCATGGTCTCTAAAGAGTAGTCTGCATTTGGATTACAAGCATTATAATAAAAGTATATTATGCAGGAGTGCAGGTCTTATTGTTGAGGCAATTTCTATTTCTTTACAATGTGCCACTGTAGTCAGACCAATTCAGAAGACTGTAGTATCATATTTTAGACTGCACTCATGTGTCAGCTGTTGGCACTATTCCAGTCCAACAGATTATACCCCCAGTTGGCCAGTCTGTGCTACACGTGTTTAGAGAGGGAATCCCTATTTCTTGGCAACTATACTATAGTAAGATACTGTGACAGTTAGTGGCAGATGTAGTGAACCGAATTAGCTAAGTGACATGTAAGGCTGAAGGTCCTCAAGCCAATGAACTTTTAGCTAGGCACGTTAGGCATGAGTGTTCTCAGACCTTCTGGTTTACATAAGGTCAGATGCCACATGGTCTGACAGCAAGGTGGGCTTCATTGTCGATATATTAGTGTTTGGCACATGAAGAACACTGACACAAATGACACTCGACAGTCATAGTCCTCGGATAAACATAAGTTGTAATAGTGCAGCGAATTGCAACGGCTCTACTAATATAACAGACAAAGTAGCCGTTTCCAGCACCCGGCCGGTAGATAGTTCCCGAAAAGCGACTATGTGCTTCACGTAAGTGAATGGTGTCTCTTATCGGACTCTTATCAGAGTCCTTTTCACAGTCTCCATGCTTCATACTTGCACACAAGAAAAATGTAGCCTACAGTAGATGTATCCGTGCTACAGTGCTTTCATTTTAAAACCACACGCATGGTGCATCTTCACACAAAGAGAGAAACAAATGCTGTCCTTACCAGTCTGGCTTCATCCCGGGTGTTTAAGAGTTAATCTGCAGTGCGGGCGAGCCGTTACAGCGTGTATCCGGGCACACCGGTTTGTTCCGCCTTTACCCCAGCTCCCACCACCCCTCCGAATTCTGCCTCTTCCTCTGAAGAAGGGATGCAATTATGCATTTTGCGATAGGAGCACTTCTTGTCCTTAATATTAGATCGCACTATATCGGTAGTAGAGGTGACCCTTTATTGAGCATTAAGCCTAAATCACTACTACTATAGCGATATGGCTACATTGTTAGTCCACATCAACAACTATATAATAGATATAGCCTATAAGCTGTATATAATTTATGAATTCGGAAGTCATGCAGTCAGTGGCTAGATATTAATATTGGAGCCGTCTGTGTCAGGTTGTCTGTCATTCAAACAGTATCATGGTTCTGGCGGTCAACCTGATCCAAAGCGCCTAATAAGACAGACATTGTTGCAGCGATGTGTTGTAAGAGAGTGGATTCTGACTGAAGCATTTGCGACACCTTAGAACGTAACCTCCTAGCCCAGCTTCCCTGGGTGTCTGATATCCTACAGGCGTCAACGCGTTTCTACACGTTTCTGACGTTCTTCAGAGGGAGGACTGAGCCACAAGTCCGTTTCACAGAGCCGAAATTTGTTTTGCCCGCTGCAGATAAGTAGATAATTTCCATGCGACATCAGAGACATCAAACGTTTAGTTTTGCTATCCATGGTGCTGAAATAATGGACAAAACCAAATCAAAATAGATGACATTAGATGACTTATTTTGATATTGCCTGGGGTTAAATTGCACAAAGTTAGAACGCGTGCATTAATGTCATCATAGGCCTACTGTTTCTTGCAGTTTGCAACTGCTGCTTAGTAGGGCCAGCGTCAACCAACATAACCAACATATCCTAAACACCTGGCTGGATGTACATAAGTTTCAACCATTTTTGTTTTTGATTTATGGCACAATTGGCAGTTTCCTGGGCGTGGCAGCGCACACACATTTGGGTGTGATGTATAGGCCAAACCTTAATGAACGTTTGTTGAACTCATTCTCATATATGTTCTCTGTATTTCAGTCATTATATTTTTAATTAGCCATGACAAACCCAATGAAATATCCAATACAAAATACCCTTTTAGGCATATGGTCCACTGCACTTCCAGTTCACTGAACTAGTATGCACACATATATATGCATAGATTCGATGAGCATATGAGCTATTGAAGTCCTGGGGTTAATGAATATGTCACATGCAAATGTACTTTCCCCAAAGAAAAGAGTGCAGAAGAGTAGCTTAAATGGTATGCCCAGAAAAATACATCATAAATACATAGTTTGACCCTTAATGCAATAGTTTTAATTTTGAGTTGTGCCAAAGTCCACGTATATAATGTTATCTTTTAAATAAAAATAAATTTCCACCATACATGCAGGCATACATTGCTCCATAAGAATTCACCAGAATACAGAAAACAAAGTGTTTTATTCTCTCAATGTTCTGGGGGAGGACCAGCACCTCCAGAACCCACGTGCTCGGGGGGGGGGGGGGGGCGGG
>JAODLL010017236.1:0-10070 GCA_026546735.1 Forbesichthys agassizii | reverse complement strand
TTAAAACACTTTATTTGCCCCCCCCCCCCCCCCCTATTATTACACAAAGGAGCAAACCTTATATCTGAGGAAATGTACTGCAGGAACTTATCAAGGTACCCTCATCGACCCCAGCCACCATGCATTTTAGAGTATGCAGTGGCACAAGCATAAACTCCTTAGGTTGGATTCCAGTACCAGTGAGTTATGAGTGGAACCTCCCTCCTCACATTGTGAAGATGAAGCAACCAGCCATGCAGAGACTGGCTCCATGTAAGCCCTCTGAAGTGTGAGGCCTGACTCTTTCAACCTACTTTATCTAGTGCTTGTTGGAAAGTTCCAGCTTTACACGTTTACCAAGTGGATGATGATGAGGATAATGGAGTCGGGAGCCGGACTAAGAAGAGCAAGTTATCATGTTTCCAGAGAGTTTTCCATTTCTTCAAAAGAAGTGGAGCACACCTGCAGTGTGTGTGTGTGTGTGTGTGTGTGTGTGTGTGCATGGTGGGATATTCATTTTGTTGATATCACACACAGTGTTTACCCCTTTACAGGTGTGTATGTTTGGATACCAACATGTTCCTTCAGCTAAGACAGTAACAGTCTTGGATGTATAAGCCAACCTGCCAAGGGGTTCTAGTGACTACACACAAAAAAAATCAACACAAGATATTATGAGGTATTTTATGCAGACTATGTCATGTGCATGGTGAAGCTTAAATTTAGAGAAATATAGTAAATACATATGTGCATGAACTGTGCCCTAGATTCAAGTTGGATATAAGGACAGTAGACATGCATTTGATCGTAATGGCAATGGCTAACAGGCTATCCTTTTTATTTTATATGTATAATATTTAACAGACATCCAATAAATATGAACCATGCAGTATTAGTCAAATGAGTTTATAATATAATCTGTTAAAAATTATAATGGTGACAATGAGTATATTGTTACATTAGAAATGCATAGTACATTTTATGCTACATTTTAAGTGCACATAATCTCTATAAAAATACACTGTAAAATATATTTCTTTATAATAATGTCAGGAGACAGTTGAGCCATCTTTGTTTAACTTTTTTGTGTAGTAGGGAAATGAAATAGGCGTAAAATGAAATATAATGTAACTATATGTAATAATGTACTAATATAAATGTTAAAAAATAATGTAAAAATTACGATTCATGTAAACATTTTTTGGATGGCTCAACTTTCCCCAGTAGATTGTGACAGCAAATATAAAAATGTACACAGAAAACAGACATTGTGCTTACACTGTATATCGTACTATCACAATTCATAACTCATAACTCCTAGCTAGTTCCTCTCTGTAACTCTCCCCCCCTTCAAACAAGATGTAATTTACACTATACACTATCTCTCTCTCTCTCTCTCTCTCTCTCTCTCTCTCTCTCTCTCTCTCTCTCTCTCGCTCTCTCTCGCTCTCTCCCTCCCCCTCTCTCCCTCTCTCCCTCTCTCTCCCTCTTACCCCCTCTCTCTCTCCTTCCCTCCCCCCCTCTTCTGTAAGCCTTCACCTCTCAGTCGTTCATTCCTTTGAACTGATTACTGTGTCCTTAATAAAAATGGTTCACTGAGCCATTTGGACGACGACAGACTTCCAAGCTGTGCCTTTGTCAAAGCTCCGCAGCGTTCCATTGGCCGGCTGCTCCTGAGAGAGTGCAATAGGCAGAGATGAGAAAAACAGGTTGAAAGCAGAAATTAACTACAATAGTATGAGAAGGCTTTCAATAATGCTCTCTCACAAGTCCTGCCCAAACACGTGCCATTATGCTGACTTATATGGTCACATTTGAGCGCAAAATGCTTATGCTTACAGAATTTAGCAGGCAATGTTATCCTATGCATTTGTCAATAGCTGAATGTATCATCAAACACATCCTTAGAATGACATGAAAGCAGCCGTCATCAGGGGTATCTTAATCTCGCTGGCTAACTGCAACAGTACCTGCCTAAGTGCATGTCCTACTTGCATTCTACTATTCTATAGTCGAGTGCAAGTATATGCTATTGTAACTATACATACATACATACATACATTCATCCATCCATTCATCCAAACATTCTCTTATCCATAGTCGGGTCGCAGGGGCAGCAGCTCCAGCAGGGACCACAAACTTCTCTTTCCCAAACCACATTAGCCAGCTCTGACTGGGGGATCCCGAGGCTCTCTTTTCTCTGTATATCTCTAACTATAGAGATATACAGAGAAAAGACATATGATCGCCATAGAGAGCTTAGGTTAATGGGAGTTCTATGGGGTGAAGTTTGTTCTTTGTTTTCATTGCCAGGGCAACGAGTTCACTGTATGAGTGCATGTGTGTGTGTGTGGCCGTCAAAGCATTTCTTTTGGCCTGAGTTGCTGGTGCTCTAGTGTGGCATCTAGTGGCAGACATGGTCAAATAGCTCCTCAAAGTCTCTTGAGAAAGATGTGTAGTGACAGCTGCAGAAAGCCTGTTTATTTCTATCAAAACACAGCCCTTTTGGCTGTTTAGACCTCTTCTCTTTGAGTTTAGACATTGACTGACATACTGTATATTTAAATGTATGGTCAGTCAATCTTGCTAACGTTGAGTTTAAATCAAAACAGTATACTGTAGCTCCGGGCGCCGCATCACATGTCAAAATGCATCGTCAGACAACGCATGTTCTCCACTTTGTTTATGTTACTATTCATGGAGCCAGGACTGTGTAGAACTATAACTAGCGAACTGTGTAGAACTGATAAACTAGCGAAATGCGAGGAGAAATATGATGAATTTGACATAATGTGTATTAGCTTACAATTACTTTGTAATAGCTGACTATACCTTTAATAAACACGATAGCTCTCATGAAAGTATTTTTGATACTGTATTTGATACTGTATACACTTTCCAAATGACAGAAGGTGGTCAGAAGGGTTTCATTTCACTGTACAAGAAGAGGACTAGACAGAGGTAGTGTGTACTTTTTGTGCTCTACCTCAGAGTACTTAGCACGGAGCCGCATGTCATCATCCCACTCTGGAGCCCCCAAGCGGAGCTGGCTTTTGTAAGCGGCACAGTGCCCCACGGTGGCCAGTGTTAGAACTGCTTGGACCAGTAGCAACACCATCAGGATCAACAACAGGATATCATAGGATTGCTGGAATACACACACACACACACACACACACACACACACACACGCACACACACACGTACGCGCGCGCGCACACACACACACACACACACACACACACACACACACACACACAGGTACGTGCACACACAGCACACACATTAATAGACAAAGTGTTAATCACCTATATTCCTTATGTTTAAATGGTTAGACAGTGGTAACAGTGATAAATCAGAAGAATATTCCATAGTTTCACTTATTTTTTTCATCCAGTCTGGCTAATGGGGGGGGCTATAACATGTTTTTGAATCTAGTGGCACATCTGTCTAAAAAAATAATAATAATCATGATATGGGTACAAATCAGTCACAGATAGGCACCAATCAGGCCACCATATCTGCAGTCTTTTATATCCCCTCCCCTGCACTTTTACAAATATTCTACAAAGTTGCAGTTTCTCTGATGGGCCAATGGCTCACAAGCAAGAATGCAAAAGAGACTGCTTTGTTCTGCATCTAAAGTCAATGTAAATCAATGTAAGTCTATTTCAAATACATCTGTGGTGTCACACAGATGTCAATCATCAGATAATCCCTTTGGAAAATCCACCACATTTTTAACAGTGTTTCCCTCAGGGCGGAGCTGGGGGTTCACACACCTTGGCCGAGGGCACATCGTGCAGGAAGATCTCTATGAAGCTGAGCACACTGGAGGAGAGGAAACCAGAGGCAGCGAAAAGCAGCGGAGACGTCACGCTGCTGATAGCTATGAGCATCTCCACCTAAGAAGAGGCGAGAGGATGGAGAGATGAGACTCACATGCTGCACAATCACAAATGGGTACATTTAGATGACTATGTGCTATAAGTCAAATAAACTATGTCAATGCTATGACTATGCAAATGATCTTCATGTACAGTTCACAATAGAACGACTGAGTCACTTTACCACTGACATTATTGTTTTTACATTTATACTGAAGCTAAATCCAGCTCTTACTGGAACAATAGTATATAGCAGCTACATATTTTTATTGAAAAGGTCAACTATTATATTTATTTACACTGATATCAATTATATTCAACAAAGCAATGAATCAACCAAATATGTATATATGAGCACACAAAAAGTAAACCACATTGAGACTATACTGTACACTACACAGTATATTCAGTTTATTCTTAATGTTTTTTTTTAAATGTAATTTTAACGTATTCAAACCAAGCAATGTTTGTTTGAATATATTATCAAGACAATTATGTATAGAGTAGGCTATACTCACCAAACACTTATTGGGATATTCTGACACAACATGACTTGCTATGGCACTGGGAAAACACTGCAACAGATAAGCACATACACAACCACGTTGCATTTATCTCAGCCAATCTCTCTGCGATTAATATTCTCATCTTGAGGAACTCACAGCCACTAGAATCCAGAAAAAGGTGACTGACAGATAGGGCCCTGGCAACAATGCATCCATATTGAGAGCGATGATCCCGCCAAATACAGATGAGATTCCCACAATCACTTCAATTACCTACAGTATAAGAGGAAACGGTACAGTGACTCATATGGACTGATAAGCTTGGAAAGGTTTACATGTACACTTATGCAATATTCCTGCTATGACATGGCAAACTATGTCATTAAAGGGCAGTTTTGGTGTCCCAAAATGCCCTTGTGGTGGAAACCCATGCATGCAGTGTGTGACTGGCACTCTTCTCTACACCTCCTAGGCCACATACACATCACTATAGTTGTGTTTCAAACACAGACATGAATTTGGGCGGTAATGAGGTGCTCTGAGCCTCTTAAATCAAAGGCTGCCCTTTTGAAAAACCCAAACGAGACATCTTTTGAAGACAGCGATTGTGAATCATATCAAAATAAAGCTCCTTTTGGAACCAGGAAGCCATGAGTTATTTCAGATATCCAACATGAAATCTTAAATAAACCAGTGTAGTCATAATACTAACGTGTTGAGAAGGAGCCAACTGGTGTTTCTCAAAGTCAAGGATGCTTCCTATAGACATAGGGCTGTGGGTGCTTTAAGAATGCTGAGGATACATACACACAAGCATCCTTGGACATTCTCTGGTCGAAGGACTCAGACCTTGGTAGAATTAAAAATATCCTAGACATGGACACTGATTGTGCTGGATTCCATATGGTAGCATCCTTGTTACTTAAGGGTCCTTTCTTGACTTTGAGAAGCAGTGAATGTCTCATTTCCTCACAGCAGAAACGGCGAATTCTGTACTCACAGAATATGCCTTAAGCAATCTTGTGGGGAACACGGCAGGGGTCAAAACCACAGGCCTGTCATATGTCATCTGCTACAATGGAAGGAAAATGGATTGTTAGAGTGCAGAACAAAGAGAGTGTTGCTGGGAGAGGGAAAAGAATAACTGTATTAAAAACATTTGGCAGCATGCAATGTCTCTCATTCATACAACCACACACACACACACACACACACACACACACACACACCTTCCTGTGGCTGCAACAGTTCTCTGCAGAGCGGGCTGACAGGATAACAGTAGATGCCATCAGCACTTCTAGCAAAATCATCAGAAGCAAGTTGAAGTTGATCTAGTAGACCAGATAGGCAATACAGAAGAGATTCCTAATAAATGCATGTTAACAACAAAGCAACTCTTCATGGTATTTCCAGGAACTAATGTTTACTGTAAAGTGTAAACATCCACTTCTAAGGCAGTGTTAAGTAGAATTATATTAATAGATGCAATTGACATACATTGACAGCTGAAGGGCTGATGAGCAATTTGCAGCCAAACCAAACTAGGCAGGTGGTCGTCACGGCAAACGTCGAAACATAGATCACCTGGAAATCTGACACCTTTGGATAACACAAGCATTACTGTAACAGTTCTTAATACTTCAAATAATAATAATAATAATAATAATAATAATAATAATAAAGTGACCCGCTACTTACGGCAACATGTCTGTTTTTGGCAATGATGAAACTGGCGATTGCTGCTGGGATACCCTGAAGAAATGGAGCATGCGATGTGCATAATGGGCTAATATGTGTGGGGGTGGAGGTGCTGTTATGTTTCAAGACAGTCTAATCAATGAGAGCCATGTGATGGCCACTTACAGAGCCTGCAGCACAACGCAGGTAGTCCATAGCAACAGGGAACACGTTACCCAGGTATAGAGAGAAGCCTGATGTGATCAGCAGACTGCCCTAAGGAGACACACACACAATCAGTAAAACATACAGCATGAATACATTAAAACGGTGCAGGCCACACACACATTAATGCACAAGCATTGCACTAATGAACACCTACACAAACAAACGTGCCCATGAATTTCTGACACAAGATAGCCAAACCTGACAAAAAGCAACACTGCAAATTACCTTTTAATTAATAGCTATTTTAGGCCTTTCTATCTATAGAGACAGCTATACATTTGTTGCATTTATTGAACATTTTAATCTGCAAAATACATACAGTGAATTGTCAAGTGAAGGCCATTAGTACATGTCATTCCAAGCAAACGAGTTTACAACACAGATGCAGCTATGCTGTAATTAAACCTGCTAGCACGGTTAGTGTAAAGACATGTCAGAATAAAGTGTGATTGAATAAAGGCCGATGGGTTGATAGAAAGTCAACCGATCCTTTTAACATGTAGTTATGAAAGGAAGGGGTGTGATAAAGCTGCAGGTGACCTTTGACCCTCTGCTCACCCCTATGAGGACGCTGTAGAGCCATGCCCTACAGCTGAAACATGGGTGCCGAAGGTGCTCGGGCGGGGCCAGGTGCAGGTCACTCTCCCTCACATCCACCGTGAAGCTTTCAGGCCTGTGTCTCTCCAGTGTCCTCTCTGCCCCGCCCTCCTGACCCCGGTCGCCACGGCGACCCAGAGTCCCACTGGGGCGGTCTACCACAGGCATGTGGCTGTATGTGAACTCCTCTCTGGCTGAGATGTCCTCCCGGTGCATTGTTGTGACGGCAGGCTGGGCTGGAGCTGTGTAACTCAGTAGGATCAATGGTGTTGAGTTCAGATAAGGTACAGGTGGCTAAAACGGACACAACACATAGGTGGAAAAGGTAAGGAAAGTGAATAGTTAATCACTCAAGGAATAGTGACAGTAATCCTTTACAATATTAGGAGTAAACTAAATGTATATTATCAGGCTTATTAAGTATAAAATGTCACAAGTGTAGCAGTACAATGTACATTCTGCCTCACTGTCCCATTACATCTTAAGAAATGTCTTCCACTACTGAAACTACATTACTGTAAAAACACTATGTAAAAGAATACAGCTTTCAAAAACCTGCAAAGGACAAGTGTTGGTTATTCTATTCAGCTTCCAAGTGAACATTCCTGTGCAGCAACAAGTTATTTTAACTACTTTACACACACTTCCTGCACAAACATTGAATACAATTAAATCAGTTTTTATTCAATTTTAGTAGATTCAAGTAGAGACACTTCATTCATATATTTTTACTAAAGGATGCCTCTTGGTTATTATTTATTAACATTTGTTTTTTGATTTTCAACAAATTCAACAAATTCATCATCTCGTATGCTCACCTGCTACGTTTCAGACACAATTCCCACGGCGCTGTCTAGAAATATATTCTGGTTTTCACTCATCCATCAAATGCGGAAAGTACAAATTGCTTTGGTCTACGACGTCCTCTACCCATCTCTCTCTTTTCCCTTTCCTTCATCTTTAACCTCTTTTCTCTCCATCTCTTCCTGCTCACACGTTCTTTTAGAAAGAGCTAAAAAAAAGTTTCGGGCTGTGCAGGGCGAGGAACAAAAACACATGGCTGTTATGCTGCCAGTTTGATCTGTGCCAAAAAGCGACGGCCAGTGAATGTCAACAAGAAAGGGGCTCGCTCGGGGGGCGCCACTTAATAGGGCAACCCCCTTTATCCTCCCGGTGCATTATCTCTCTCTCTCTCTCTCTCTCTCTCTCTCTCTCTCTCTCTCTCACACACACACACACACACACATACACACACGTGCACACACACACACACACACACACACACACACATGCAGTAGTTTAACCCACTCACAAAGCCAAGACATGCACACAGATGGGCATTCAAACATTGAGCATGCGAAGACACAACGTGACAAAGTCCATACTGTAGCTACACAAGAAAAAAAATAGGTCCTCCGGTTACGATGTGCTCTCTTTACAGTGCAGTAAATCAATACGCCCACTAGGGGGTTATATAACACTGGACAAAGACATCACACACTTGCTACTGCTGAAGTTTGACGAAGCAAATCTGATGGTGGATATAATTCTATTTTACTTCACGCGGCTTTACCTCACTTTCATGCTTTCACAAATGTGTGTGTGTGCGCGCGCGCGTGCGCGTGTGTGTGTGCGTGTGTGTGTGTGTGTGTGTGCGTGTGCGCGCGCCGAATTTGTGCGCTTGTGTTCCGTTCAGAATTAGTTGCCGTCACGCTTGGCATTCTTCATTCACACACACACACACACACGCACACGCACACACGTGTGTGAATATTTGCTCAAACATAATGTTTGTATAGATTAGGAAATGCATTTAATTGGAAAAATGCATAATTTCATGTATTGCCAAACACAAATGCATATATTAGAACATGTTACCATAACACAAATCCGCAAAATAAACATCCTATAATAGATAGACTACAGTACATTTACTTGGAGGCAATTATATTGAAAAGAAAAGCAAAACAAAAAAAAAGTAAAAAAGTGTTTGAAATATGGTCGTGAAACCATATGTCAGTGAGTGTCTAATTAAGTCCCCACATTAATCTTGCTCAAGATGCCTAAAGTAAACTATACCCATCAATACTTGCAAATACCAACCTACCAACCTATTTGTTGGGAGCCCTCACAGTATAGCAGTGCAGAAACAACACATATATTCTGCATCTACTTTTTCTATTTGCAAAGTAGACAGGAGAACAATGGCAGCTCTGTTCTCCCTCTGGTGCATTCACAAAAGCCTGGACTCTCTCTCTTTCCTTTTTATACACTCTGTCAGATCCCCTCTTGCCCTGAGTGGCTTTGTACCTCTCTGTCTGCCTCCCTCTTGAAGAGATACATTACTGTATTCTTTGTAACCATGTGTGTAAACCAGTACCTTACTGTAAAATATATTATTCCAGGTTAACAAATACAATATAAACGACACAGCCATATTGCTCTTGAAAAATGTAATGTAGGCTACTGCACAGCTTCCACTCTTCTGGGATGGCTTTCCAGTAGAAGTTAGAACGTGGTTGGAGGGATTTACCCTTCAGCCACAAGGGCATCAGTGAGGTCAGGCTCAGCATTCCAATTCATCCCAAATGTGTTTTATGTGGACTAGGTCTGGCTGCATGCCAGATCCAGTCATGTTAAAAGGCCCTTCCCAAACACAAAATTAGAAACACACAATTATTTATATGTCAGGGCATGTTGTTGCACCCAGTACAGATACCAACTCATTCTCCACCACCAAACATTGCAGTTGGCACCATATGCATTCAGGCAGGTAGCATTGTCTGCTAATTCCATTTTTTTAATGGACCACAAACTACACTGAAATCCATTGTCATTACAAGGAACTACGAACAAACAACGTACTTTCATGGCAAATGCAAAGATATAGGAAATATGTATGCAGGCTGTAAAATTATGTGACACCTGTTCCATACATTAACATTAATGTATTTACCATTTGGCAGGTGCTTTTGGAAGATGCATTTTATCCAAAACGACTTGGAATTACGTACATTTAAGTACATTTCTCAAGCTGAATTGGCCAAACACTGTACATTCTAGTGTTACGCTGTGGTGATGGAGGAGAGTGCAAACGAAACGAAAACACAACTGTGAACGTAAAACAGCCACGAGCCCTTGGCTCGTCCTTTAATCAAACTCAAAATAACGAAAACAACTCAGAAAGCAAAACGGC
>JAODLL010017225.1:0-27258 GCA_026546735.1 Forbesichthys agassizii | reverse complement strand
CCCCCCCCCCCCCCCCCCCCCCCCCCCCCCCCCCCCCCCCCCCCCCCCCCCCCCCCCCCCCCCCCCCCCCCCGGCACCATATAATATAATTGACCACACACATCTTTACAACCCCCACCGTGCAATTGTTGTACCCAAGCGGACCCCCAGCCTCTATCACAGATGGTGACTCTGGGCATAAGATTACCATAATCTGTGTCAATTTCAATACAGCCATATGTTTAATGTGGGGAACAATGCCATGCTTTTCAGTAGGCCACTTATTTTCAAAAGCAACTCTTATTTTGCTGTTGTAACAGTTAGATGTTTCAGAAATACTCTATAGCTTCAAAATAGGCTAAATTATAATCTAAGGACAGGGGATTTTACCATTTCTAATTTACAAGATAAGGGAAAAACTACATCCCAGTGGTTGTTTTCCAGAAAATGCGTTCTATTATTCTCTTTAGCGGCTTTAAGATTATTTGTAGCCTACATTGGCATGTGCCTGCAACGCATGTGAAAATTCAGAGTGCAGTGAAAACAGCTCGCGTGGATTCTCCTCAGCACAGCAGGTTTGATGTATTTTTAATTCTCCCCGCCTTGCCTCATCACTTTTTCATGGTGACGGAAAGGTTACTGAAGGAATATACTAAGGATGTTGTGCGGACATGTTCTGAGACTGTAACGTTGGGCCAGATCATGCTAACCCTGGCCAGTACTGTTGCGCTATGCAATTAAAGGTACACTCACTGAGTCATATCTGCCCCAGGTTCCTTGTTGACATTTGTAAACGCAACCTTGCACAGCTATCCCAAACCAGTTGCTAGCCGACTGGGGTTTACAGTGGCTTTCTGACACTAGATGTCCCTCTAAGCGCACCAGCATGTCAGACCAAATCCAATGCTGCGTGGACCACACACGCGCTGATATGCACATTGTAGCAGAGGAGCTTGTATTACTACACACACGGAGAGTGTGATGTCACTCTCTTCTCAGGACACAACTACTCCTTTATATATTTAAATAGAAAATATGTGTTTGCTGCTATGTTTTTAAATAGAGCAGCAAAAAACAATGAAGCAAATTAATTCTGCATTATGTCATTGCATTCCCATTGCAATGTTCCTGCAATAACACAAACTACAAACATGTAGGCTGCACACTTCTATCTTCATAAACATTAATACACTTTGTGAAATTCAGCAAATGTTTCCTCAGAGTCCGCTACCTGCCAGTTATGTGTGTGCGCTCCAAAAATAATAATCTGATGTTTCTACATAGCCCCGGCTGTAAATGGGAATCTTAGTCTTGTTGTTTCTAATGTTGGGGGGGAAGGGGGAGCTTCTGAGTGAGCACCCAAATGCATTGAAGGGAGCGGTGTTTTTGTTTCGATTGAGTTCAAACATCAACAAGCTTTCTCCAGAGTAACTGACTACACTTTTTAACCTTTTTCCTTTATATTTCTACTCTCCCAGAGCTGCTGTTTGTCCTGAAGGTGTTCGTGCTGGACTCATTATCTCGCCAGCCATTGGCCGGAGCCTTAGTGGGCGTGTATGTCAACCACACCCTCCGGAGCTCCGCCCGAGCCGATGCCGTGGGCGAGGCCCTGCTCTGGCTGCCCTACCGCCCGGAGCTCAGTCTGACCCTCCTAGCCAGCATAGAAGGCTACGTACCCACGCAGTTACCCTGGCGGACCCTTAAGAGACCAGGTGAGCATGCCTGCTAACGGCACACGAGAAGTTAAAAGTATAGTCAGCGTATGTGATGAGAAAAAAAAAAAATGTTTTTGTCAAATTCATCAAATTTCTTGCCAGGCTACGTTAGCTGCCTGTTGTTACTACACATCCCTGGCTCTGTAATAACACAGGAGAGGTTTGTGGTGGAACATATGTTTTATTATTATTATTATTTCTAATTATTTTTCATATTCTGTATTATACATTATGTATTACGAGTATTATGTATTATGTTTTCAGAGTGTTTGGTATAAACAGATATACAGTATAGGTTACATATAAATATATAATCTTCTCCACGTATGGCTGGACTGACCAATGGACAGAAAACGTATGTGATTAGGAATGGCCTCAATAATAATTGACTCGGTCAGTTTATTTTATTTGTCCTTTATTTTACCAGATTAGTCTGATTTAGATAAAAAATCTCTTTTTCAAGAGAGACTTGGACATAAAAGCAGCATACAAAACATAAATCAAATAAAAATAATAAACATATGTTATGTTACGCTAGCAGGTAAGTCGGACCCAAACGCAAGATAACGGGGGGGGGGGGCTCACAAAGGTTTATTCGCACCACAGACTGAGGAAGAAACAACAACGACCCCCACCAGGACGCGAGACAACTGGCGGACTGAAATAGACAAACACTAATCAGGTGTAGGGTAAAACGAGAGGCATGTCAAACTAATGAACAATCAACACGGGGCAGGCAAGCACAGGATGGAACCGACCAACAGAGCACGGGGAAACAGGCGGAAACAACTGAAAGACAGTGAAGTGTCTTCAAACAACAACAATGACTATTGCCCATCCTGTACATGGGACCCACACCGAGTGAGAGGTGTGTCTTTAGCCGTGTGTTTCTCTCTCTCCCCGCCACAGTCTTCTCCTCTGTGACGATGCAGCTGCTTCCCCACAGCCAGGGAAACATCTGGCTGTTTGAGGACTCTGTGCTCATCGCTGGGAAGACACCAGGTACACATGCATGTGTATTGAGTTAACTAATTAACCAGAATGTACCGTAGCGCTGATGATTCTTCCATTTCTCTTCATGTGTGTAGGCTGTCTCTCCATCAGGCCATATGGCCAGACAAGTAATTCACTGTTATTAACACAGTACACATGCTCTCACTGCTTCAGTGGAATCCCCTACAAGGCTATACACTGAGAAGCAAACACTGGCGTGTTGTTGTTTTGCGGTTTACAGACAGCTCGTCTCAGCCCAGCGTTAAATTCCCCAAGAATCTCCTGCCGCTTTCCGGGACCGACAACGTTTCCTCCGTGACGGCATATTTGACCGTGCCACAGCACTATCTAGCTAGGGACTGTGGCAACTGCACCCAGGGTATCATCGGCAGCAGCAAGTCAGGTAAGCTGTCAGCGTCCGGCATTACCAGCCAGCCAGAGGGTTGTTTAGTTTCCCAACAAATTCCACTGTATTGATCACCGAGTAATAGTCATGCGTGTCAATATATCTCTCCAAGTAGAAATAATGATACCATTTCCTAGAGGTGGGTTTCCTTTAACCCTCTAACCGGCATTGTCCCTTCTCATTGAACTATTACAAACGTGAGACAATAGGCTTATTTCTCACGGACAACAATCGAATGTGAGGCGATGCGTTTACTCCAAATAGAACTGTGTTCTAAATCTCGGCGTTGACGCACCGTGGCTGTTGCCCCATTAACAAGAACAACCATCTAAAGCTCCGGCGTCCCCTGACGTGCAACGACGCCGCCCCCTTTAGTTGGGCGTAGGTCTCAAGATGGTGTCGCTGCACCCTTGTGTGTACAGTGTACAGGACCGTAGAGCTGAGGCCGGTGGCAGCCGTTAGCGCCCTGCTGTTTGCCGGCGACGCGGAGCTACAGGTCCGGGGACCCATCCAGATCAGCTTGCCCCTGGGTCACCCGACCAACCTCCGGCCTTCGGACACCGTGCCGGCCTGGGCCTTCAACCTCAACACGGGTAATAGGGCGGCACCTTCCAAGCTTTTTTTCCTCTTGTGTTCATGGTGTCATTTGTTGAGAAGGCTTCATTGTGCATTGTCAGGGCTAGCCCCTTTCACACCTACACAGGAGTGGCTCAAACTCATCTCTACCCCCCCCCCCCCCTTCCCCCCTTCTTTATCCCCCTTATACTCATTTCTACCCTCCCTTCCCCACAATAAGTACTCTCACAGCTCTCCACCTCTCCCCCACCAAACAGCTACACTTTTGTGGACAATTGTGTTTGTTCTAAATATGTGGGTTTCTGGGTATGATAAAGCAATCGAGTTCACCGTACATTTTTCTTGGGCATTGTGCATTTTTATCTGGGTGGGTCATCATCCTCATCGTCATCATAATCATCATCACTACTGGATGTCTTCCCAACAGGTGCCTGGGAGACCAAGGGTCTGGGAATAGTGAAAATGATCCAGAATCGTTTGGTCTGGACCTACACTGCATCTCACTTGGGCTACTGGATCGCGGCCCCCGTGCCCTCCTCAAGCGGTATACAAACGAGCTTGCGTTATTTACACCTGACGCAAAGATATGTTGGCGCTGAATGTTTTACTAATGCGTAATTAATTTGTCTTGTCCATCCAGATTACATGGGACACCACGCAAGCTCCTGGGACTTTATGTCGATCCATACGTACCTGCTGGTGGGAATACTGGGTGGAACTCTGGTGGTCATGATCGGATTTCTCTCTGTGCTGCTGTGTCACTGCAGGTACAAAAAACTTGTGGTTACACCAGGCTAGTTAACCATTAATTAACCATTAATAACTATAAGTGTTCTGTTATTGTTCTTAATTAAAGGCCAGTACAATTAATAAGTGTTAGGATAGGAAATGCAGCTACCGTTAACTGCAATTAGACAGTTATGATAAAGCTACTTTTGCTACTAAGCTAGCTAACTGCAATGACTTGTAATGTGTCTTGTCTGCGTTCCGTTGCCATGGCAGCGCTTCTTACCAGGAGCCCCGGAGGAGGAGCAGGGCCAGGAGGCGGGGCCACTTCACCAAGATGGCGGCCGTGAAGCAGAAGGACCAGACCACCTCCACCCACTCCGAGGAGGGGAACCTGCTGTTCCAGACGGGCGACTGCGCAATTCAGTGCGAGCCTCCCCTCGCCTCCTCGTCCTCCGCCACGCCCCGACACCGGGCAAACTACAACATCTACGTGGAGGACCCGGGGTGCCGTCCAGGGGCGGCCGGTGGGGGGCCCTTGTACGAGAACGTGGCCCGGATCCGGGAGGCGTCCGGCGGGCGATGGCAGGGAAACGCGAGCCCGGGGGGCCACTTCTTCCAGGACAAGCTGGTGCACGTCTGCTCCCAGCCGCTGGGCGCGTTGCAGGAGCATCCGGGGGCCGCCTTTTCCCTCAGCAACGGCCCCGGCGACGAATGCTATGCTAACACCCTCCCCAAGGCCCAGACGGACGAGCCGCAGCCCCTGGAGACGCCCCCGCCACCCGGGCCAGGCCCCAACGGGGGTGCGGGGATGCCGTGGGGGCGCTACAACAACAACAACAGCCTCCTGGAGTCGTCCGTCTCCGCGCCGGGCACCTTGAACGAGGCAGCGGGCGCGGCCGCCGAACTCCAGGGCATCTCGGACCGCGCGCTCCGGGGGAAGCCGTCCTCAGCCCTCCCACGCGCCTGGTTCGTCTCCCTGGACGGGAAGCCCGCGGCGCAGGTGCGCCACTCCATCATCGAGCTGCACGGCCGCCGCCGGCCGGCCAGCAGCAACGACACCAGCCTAGACTCGGGCGTGGACATGAGCGAGCAGAGCGACCGCGACCACCGGCCCCGCGACCGGCCCCGCGCCTCCTCGTCGCTCCCCGGCCGCGGGAGGGGCCGCTGGGGGGGCGGGGGCATCGATGAACACCCGCTGCAGCAACAGGACCTAAGCAGCAGCGAGAGCGGCACTGCGGCGACCTGCACGCCCGAAGACTCCTCCCTCCGCAGTATCCTGGACGACGGCGGCATCCCCAACATCCCAGAGGAGCGCGACGGGACGGACAGCGAGTCGCGGGGCACGCCCACCCCCCCACGCCGCCCCAGAAAGGGGAGGGAGAAAGAAAGTGTGGAGAAGAGGAACGGCAAAAACGGCAAAAACGGCAAAAATGCCGGCCGGCCGCTGACCAACCGAAGCTAAAAGATAAAAGCTAGCTTTAAGCTAAACTCTGGAACAATTTCTGTTGATCAACGTTGGTGAAAGGCCCAGAAGGTGGTCGGTCCAGCAAGTACGAAAAGGAGGAACAAAGCACTCCCATTGGTCCGCTGCTGAAATACTTATTAGGCTAATATTGTAGGTGTTGCAGAAATGACCTAAGCTGGAATGATTGTGGCTTTAAACATCCAGCTCGCTTCTGTAACCACTGAAACCGTACAGAGCTGTTTCTTTTCTTTTTAGTGGGGCTGCTGGAGGAAATTATTCCCTCTGTTCTTTTATTAATATTATTATCTTATTTATTTCTTTTGTTTTTACCCCTGCTCACATAGGTAATGTTATTGTGGTATTATGCGACTGTACAACCTTGCCAAAGAAAGTTAGCTCTATGGCGTTCAAGAGCTACAGTGTGTAGCTTCGTTTGTCCACCACTTCTGCTGTTTTCTAATCAAACCGAAGATCACCAGCGATGCGCTTCACAACAGCCAGTCCCCCGTGAACACGATTAGCGACACTGCTGTCGCCTTTTGCCTGCCTGTAGTTTACATCACTGTCTTTAACTGGATGTGGTTAGACTCCAGGGCGTACATTCAGAATACAGGCTTATACGTGCACTTATTCACCCCATACTGTATTTGCCTGCATGTAATGTCAATTCACAGTGCCCACACCTTTGGAGTAGTGGCTGTACCATCGTTAAGTTAAACCTTCCTTATGTTCAGAAATTAGACTGTTACATTTCAGTACAATCTTTGTTTTTTTGTTTATTTTACCCAAGATAAAAACTGAACATAGTTATATCAACATAGTTAAATGAACATACTAATTGAGTTAGTTATTACTTGTATGAAAATGTAATGTAGCATATTTAGTTTTTAATGACATTGTATTGAAAAAGGTCCTCATAGATCTTGCTGTTTAACTCTTCATTCATTAGCCAATAACAATAGAGGACATTATGATCTAAATTGATCTTTCCCAAGCCCCGCCCCTTCATGCATGTCCGCCAATAACAGTTTCTGTTATAGTTTTCTATGGTTTTGTCCCACCTAGTTACAGTAACTAGGTAGGACAAGTGAAGGGGACTGGGCTTGGGAAAGGTCAATTGCTACTAATGCTGTTTCTGCATAAAAACACACCCTCCTTGGTTTTAGAAACTATGCTAATTTTCATGACTAGCTGCGGTTTTATCTGCATAAATAATCAACTGCATGGCTGACTTAGATTAGTAGTTTTTTCGCTTTCTATGGAAGCTAAATCCACAACTGGCCACATTACGGATTACATCAGTCTGCCATTGGGTTTTCATGTCTGCCAACTGCAAACCATTTAGACTATAACTAATATTTTTGGAATCATGTTATCCCTTTGGTTTTAAAAGGTATACTAACATCCGACATCTGATTTTGAAATGCAATAGATGACACCTGGTATAGGTGAGTTTATTTGGCTGATTTGGCTTCCGGATTTTTGTGTAGACATGGCAACACTGGATTATGTTGTAATCCATCAAGAACAGTTACCATAGCAATATTAACTTGTTATCAACTTAAATTGAACTGAATTTAGTCTTCCGGAATGGTTATTTCAAAATATTTAGCACACTGCCATATGTATGTATGTATGTATTGGTATGTATGAGGCTAGATGCAGCATTCTTTATATGTATATACTGCTGTGGAATTTTACATAGTAGGCTATCTGACTTTCATAATGTGTTTAATTTGTGTATTACAGTATATTCTGAGCTTTTTGAGCCATTGTTACCACAAGTACATATGCTTGCAATGTGAATGCTTTATAAGGTTGGCTGAAGAGGGAATTGGGGGGGGGGGTTGAGCATTTACAATATTCTTTAGCTAAAAACTGAGCTCTTGTCGTTGGCAATGCTTATGGATGGGTTTTCTAATTGCCCTTCGATCATCTTAAAATGTTACCTGTTACAAACAGGAGTTTGTGCTGTGAATTTTGGAGAGAAAGAGAAAAAACATCTGTTGTTTTTCACAGCTCAGTGGTCTCGCTGAATGTATTTGTATTGATTTTAGTGTGTCATATGCAGTATAGTGTTCCTCGTTTCCTGTGTGTTAAGCAATTCATTTGGGATTTCATTTAGTTCCTTCTGCTTACTGGTGATTCAATGAGTAAACTCACTTGATACTGAGAAACACTCAAAAGCTTTGTCGTTTACCTTTTTTAAAGAGACACTGTAAACCAAATTACCCGGAATTATCCTTTTGACAGGGGCGTTTCTATGTATTGTAATAGTTAGTAGACCTGTAAATGTAGCAAAATGTGAATAAATAACATTGGCTCAGTTAAAGCACCATTTATTTATTTAATGATTATAAGTCATGATGTGAATTGTCCACACATATAACCAGCTAGAATTCCAACACATTAATTCAATATTTGCTAATATCTTTTCCTATTTGTTATGGTTTGATAATTAATTCTCAATCTCTTCCAATAACATTTTTACTTCATGTAATCTGATCATCTGCCTGTGGATATCATTGTAACTTGTTGTAATGCTTTTTGCCGTCGGTAGAGGGTAGTGTTACCCAATTCAGAGGATTATTAGCCTCGCGTGATTACCCTGATCTCGCGAGTTTAAGATTAATTTCGCCGTGAGTTGTGACAACAATCAATCTGGCATGCATGTCGGGTTAAATGTTTATGCGGGTTCACGATCAAAAATAAGTGTAAAGGTTAACATGTAAACTGTCTGATCGGACAATTTCCATTTCGATGAGAGAAGGTCCTATGATGTCCGCCATAACCGTAGTGCGCCTTGAGTAGATTAAACTTTTAAATTAAATAATTAAAGACGTGAACTACTAAAGTTCACTAAACCTAAATATTAGGCTACATCCACTGACCGAACGCAGGCCAACGTTTTAAAAAAGGCCCACAGGTGCAAGAGAAGTGAGACTCAGTTCGTGTGTAAACCAGCGTAGTGTGCAGAGACGCCTACCCACCCTCTGCACTGTGACGCATTTGACACGACCCATCGCCACCTCTTTTCCAGTAGAGCTATTTCACCCGTGTTGGAATGGTTGGAGGGTTTGAAAGTGAATATCACGTAGGCTAGAAGACAGAAGACAATACTACGGACATTGTATATATTCCAATTTACGCACGGTGATAATTCTTGCTAAGGTAGGTTCCTTGTTCATTGTATAAGCAATTGTTTAAGGAACATGTCCTGCAGTTTGATTGAAACCAATGCTTATAATATCATATGCAAATAACTTTCTCTGATAGTGTTAAAAAAAATAAGTTATTTTATGTAATGCATGCCTGTGCCAAAATGTGCCTTACAGATGTGTATGCATACGAGTAGCCTACTCAGTATTCTCACGTTGCAGTTGACTTTCAATGTTTTTATTTATTGAAAGTTCTCAAACCCAATTTCTTAATTTGCGGGAAGATATACTGAGTAGTAGTGAGCAGTTTACATTTGTACTTAAAGTCCCCTCAACTTGAAGCCCAGCATCTATTAACTGTTTATTGAAAACTACAATATGCAATGAAGGTATATAATCAAAACATTTTTTATAACATTCATATTTTACCTTTAAGGCCATTAACTACATTTTTGTAATACTCTGCTCAATTTAACACTAAGCATATCTACTTGGCACATAAAAATATATTATCTTTCAGATTAAGAATGAGTACCACAAGCTACTTTAAAACCAAATATATTAATTGTGACTTTGTTTAGATCATAAGTGTTTACATTATGTGATTCCACTAATCAGCCATTGTTAACTGCCCACAGTTTTCTCATGGTATGAACTAGAATGGACCCAAACTGCATATTGCCTCTCCTGGCGTTATGCTCCTTCATTAAGGTAGCTTTACTTTATATCATAATATATACCTATATAGCATAATAATCTTTGTAAACTGCGACTCGACTGGATAAGCGGATGAAGATGGATGGATCTTTGTAAACTCTTAACAGTTGCTGTTGATATGTTGTTATTTATTTATCAAGCTTGCAAACACCAACAGTTTATTAATGGCCACATATTTAAATAGATTTGATTGAATTCACACAATTGACATAATTAACTGTGTGAGACATGTTCTTTGTGGAGTTGGCAAGTGGTTGCTTATATAGTCTTACTCTACAGTAGACATCAGTAAAGATATAGGCTAGGCTACTCTATTGGTGTTGTAGCACTCAGACCTATAAATACAGTATCTGTGGGATGTGTCCACCTGTACCTGATCCCAGTTGTTGGGAGCCACCTACTCTGACGAAAATCCCGAACAAGAGCACCTTGGCAGTCACGGAGACACAATCATGTCGCGTTACGGCATCATCACCGCCCAATTCAACTGCTTCCAGAAGATCTTGAGAGAACCTTCTCATATCAAAACAGGTAGATATACAACAAGACAGCTGACAGTAGAGAGGTGCTCTGTTCTGTTTACTTGAAACCCAAACAGGATAGTCTAGTGGTCTGGAAGTTGAACTCTTTGCCTGAATGTCATGGGTTTGAGCCTTTGAAACTACCCGTAAGCATTCTTGAGCAAGTCGCTTAACTCTTACTGTCGCCTTGCAATACTTGTAATTGTACTGTAAGTAGCTTTGGATAAAAACGTCCGCTAAATGTATTTCTAACTGTAACTGAAACACACATGCATGAACATACACAAACGTGGAGGAGGGCTAGAGAAGATTAAAGCCTGTGAGTTCTCTGCTCATGTGAGTTTCAAACCAAAATAATGTTTTGGCAATTGCCGTTTAAAATTTAAGACACTAAATTGAGACGAGTGCCTTTTAAAATTAACGTGAAAAATAATTACCATTTTAATGCAAGTATCCACAGCAATTTGATATTCAATTTTCTGATTTGCTCGGTTGAGGTAATCGGGTGTGAAAACAGCTTAAAAACGCACAAACACACACACACCAGCAGTGCATTTTAAAGTGTGTCCATTTGACTTTCTGCCACTAGATGGCGCACCAGTATCTCAGACCAAAACAAAGGCCACAAATACCACAAATACACGCACTAACATGCACATGTGGCTGTGAAAACAAACTACAGAGGAGCTTGCATAACAAAAACACACATGGAAATTCAATCTCTGCTCAGAATGCAACTGCTCCGCTATACTCATGTTTAAAATATCGTATATAACACCTTTAATGAACATATACATGTGTCTTTGTGTGTCATCTGCAGGGACCACATGCAATAGAACGTGGGACGGATGGCTGTGCTGGGAGGAGACTGAAGCAGGCGTCACCACAGAGCAACCCTGTCCAGAATACTACCATGACTTCAGTCCCAAAGGTCTTCCCGCCTACGAATACCATGCAGTCAGTTGTACTATAGGGCAGGGATATTCAACAGGGAGCGCCTGTGAGCCATAGGCATACTTGGAGTTACTGCAGGAGGTCTGCCAAGTTATTTGACCCCTACCTTTCTTGAAAATGCACATTAACACATTAATAGGCCTCTACAACCTATGATAAGATATAGATGTATGAGTCCGTCAGTTATTTTGACGGATTAGCATTGTATGCAGTATCTGACACCATTATGTACTTTTATAGGTCGCCGTACACATTATTGTTGTGCCTCTTTAATAAGCAACACAGTTTTATATACGATAAGTCATAGGGGATCTCTCTCTGTTTATCAGCCAATGGGTCCTTGGCCTGAAACACGTTGAAGACCTCTGCTTTAAGGGCTTACTTAGGCTTAGCAGAGGAGATGTGAGTTATTCTGTGGACACATTGTGTGTGTAATGGAGGGGCGTATTACAACATTTTCTCTCCAGGCCATTGTTGGGATTGTTTATTATTCTGTGTTGTTTGTTGAAATATGTCTGTGCCCCTCTGCACCTGGTTCAAGTTTGAAGGAGCTTTGTTGGATGATGTGCCTACAACAGCAAACGTCCTAAAGAAACCATATATTAAAATCTATATCGCCTGCCCTACTAATTTATTATCATAGGTGGAGAGAGATGTCAATAAAGAGCGGTAACTGAAGGGCTAACCGATTGATGCTTAAATATATAGGCCGTTATTGCAAGATAATTATAAAGCTAATACCCTTTTTGTAAAATTCTTATCTTTGATATTTTACCGTTCTTTGTGCGTGTTGAATAAATAATGTGTGTATGAACACTGCCTTGGCTCCACAATGTACACAACGTAGCGAACACCGCTCACAGCAACAATGCCGCTTGGCTTTGCAATGCGTTTCAATTTGTGGGGTGGAGCTTCTGAGGGAGTTTGTTTTGATTTAAGTCAACAAGAATGTTAACGAGCTTTCTTGAGAGTGACTAACCCTGCCTTTTTCAATCTTATTCTGTCGACAGAAATGGCTTCCAAAGAGTGCGGTGAAGGGGGCTACTGGGGTCTGCATCCAAACAGCAGTAGAATCTGGACGAACTTCACACAATGCAGGAAGTCCAGCTCACAGGGCAGAAAGGTAAGTTCACACACGACAAGACACGCCACACAGACTTCTAAGTTTGAAAGTACTGCAGTGTTTTGTGACACCTTCGTTGTACCCTCTTGGCAGACAGAGATTAATCTCTTCTACTTGGTTTTAATTGGACACGGGCTATCTCTGACATCACTGCTGGTATCACTTGGAATATTCTTCTATTTCAAGTAAGTAAATGACGTAATTTGAACTACATTCAAACATTTATGTTAAACAATTGTGTTCATAAAATCCAAATCAATGAGATCGGTTTTTAGAGTAATTTAAAAGATACACTACTTGATTGTTTAATAGTGTGAACAAACAGAGTCCTACATTTCACTTCATCTTAATATGTCATGTTTGAAACATTGCATACAGTGTCTGTCAGGGGAGGAGTAAAATATTTTGTGGGATATAGAGAAAAGTAGTGCGTGTTGAGGGAAAAAATAACTACGATAATTTTTTGGAGTCAAATGGAGTATGCCACCTTTAAAGATGAACACTTTCAATGCATGTAGCAGTACAGTATGTATATTGTATACTTGTCTGTTGAGTGTTTAAAGATAACGGCCCAGGCACATTTTGAATCACTGAATAATCCATCATCATCTGGGATTCATTTAGGACCCTGAGTTGTCAAAGGATAACTCTGCACAAGAACCTCTTCATCTCGTTTGTGTTAAACTCCATCATAACGATCATCTGGTTTACCACTGTGGCCAACGACAAGGAAAGCTATACTGTAAGTAGAATCATCCGTGTCAACTGCTGTTTCAAATGTATCCAGGCGTGTTCTCCAAACCCTGCATTACCACATCTCTCCAGCAGGGAAAGGGGTTGGTGAACCCAGCTAGTTCAGCGCACAGGCTCCATTTTGTTTAACCTTTTTAAAGTGAACGTTTTTGTTGTTTAAATCACCCTGACGCTAACTCCTCCACATTTTATTCAGAATTACATTTTATTCAGAATGGTACCAAGTTAATTGAACATACAACACCATTGGTTTGTCCGCTTTTACGAAATTCACCACACTTCTAGTCAAATTCAGCGAATATCTCCTCAGTCTGCCTGCCGTCCGATCTGTGTGCAGGCTGAACAATAATCTGGTGTTTCTACCCAGCCCTGACTCTGTAAATAGGAACACACAGCGGTGCAGACCGGTCCACACAACTCTTTCTTAGTCTTTGTAATGTGTGTGGGGAGGGGGGCAGAGAGTGTGCGCCCCCTATGGCATTGAAGGGAGAGGTGTTTTTGTTCAAGTATCAACAAGCTTTCTCCAGAATTGCAAACTATACCTTTAAAACAACCTAAAGATTATTGTGTTTGTGTGTGTGTGTTTGTTTGTTTTCTTGACGTGCTCACCGTACGTGTCTTCTGTCCAGGCGAGCTGTAAACTCATCGTGTTCATACACCTGTACCTCATGAGCTGCAACTACTTCTGGATGCTGTGTGAGGGCATATACCTCCACACGCTCATCGTGGTGGCAGTGTTTGCTGAAAAACAGCATCTCATGTGGTACTACCTTCTGGGATGGGGTATGTACTCAACCACATTCATATATTAAGCTCAAATGTCAACACGTTTTCTCCTGAATGATTTATTACAGTATATTGACATTTATTTTATTATTTCCTGAGAATTGTTACAAGTACTTTGTTAATGTAGTTTTGTAAAACGTGCATAGCCTACTGTTTGTTTATTGTATATTGATATATTTCTATACTATGTTAAAAGAGAGGTTTATAAGTATATATAGTTTATAACAATGTATTTTTGTCGATGGTGGCACAAACGTTTTTACAATAAAAGCGCCTTAATCGTTGAACAAACTATACTGTGGCCACTTGTTGACCACCAGCTAAATTTAGCCCTGGAGATCAATCATGCATTTTACTTTTCTTATCTTGTTGTGCAGGATTCCCACTAGTCCCGGCTCTGATGCATGCAGTCGCCCGTTACTATTACTACAATGACGAGTAGGTATTTTGCTTTCTTTGCAGTAGATTAACATCTATAAATGCTAAATTACTATTACTACAATGATGAGTACTGTAGGTCTTTTTCTTTCTTTACAATAGATTAGCATCTATGAATGCTAAATTACTATTACTACAGTGACAAGTAGGTCTTTTTCTTTCTTTACAATAGATTAGAGTCTATGAATGCTAAATTACTATTACTACAGTGACAAGTAGGTGTTTTTCTTTCTTTACAATAGATTAGAGTCTATAAATGCGAAGTTTGTCTGGTTTGCTTTGTTTGATGCTTTTGATTTATTTTAAATTCCTGCACGTCACAACCAATACCCAATGGAGCTGTTAAAAAACGGAACACTTTATTAATTTAGTATGTACTGTGTTCTGTGTGTTGATTTGTCATCAGCTGTTGGATTCGCTCAGACACATCTCTGCTGTACATTATTCATGGTCCCATCTGTGCTGCACTGCTGGTAAGCTTAGAAGCCTTTTGGGAAATGTAGTCCCTCAAGACAAATAATGGCAACAACATTAGCATAATGTATGCTCTCCATATTTTATAAAAACTGTTAAGACAAATTTTTGGTACATTTTTAAGACAGATTTTCTTTAGTAGTTCTAGTTAAATTGTTTCTTAATTAAATCATTAATTAAATTAGTCCCTTTTCTATATACTGTAATTTTAACATACTGTTTTATATGTATTATGTATTATAATATTTACAATAACATTTTCTGGTTTGGATCCCGTTTATCAACTACATAATTTCTAAAGAATCCAACTCGTGAAAAATATATGAATTAGAAAACTAGAACATGTACAATGCATGCATCTTTCTCTTACAGGATTTTCCTATTATTGCATGGTTTATCAAATATGTACAGTATGAATGGGCCCATAAACATGTAAACACATTATATGTTTATATCTAAAGTGTATACATTGTAGTTTACAGCATAGGGGATTTTAATATTAATTACCGCAGTCATGTGTGAAAAACTAACAATAACCTATTTTATTAGTGTTCTTCTTGGAAAACCTACAGTAATTGCAATCACTCTTAATTCTTGCTAGCTTCCTGCGCGGCGGTGCTTCACACATAGAAATGCATTGTGAAACAAAGCGTAGTGGTACGGCTTTGTTGATATGGACGGTGTTAGCCACTTTCTTCATGTTACCATTTACGTACAGTGTACCTAGTTACTTATTACTCCTTCAAAAAGTAATGCAATTACTTTACTTATTACTGGTTATTTAAAGTAGTTAGTTACGTTACAAATTACATTAATATATTATTTTCTCAATCACTACCCTGCCTCATTCCATCTGAAAAATGACAACCTGTGTAGCCATCTGATTTTATAATTGAATCCTCTTTATTGGAACAATAATGAACATTGCAGCCTCTCTAACCAGATGATTGGACAGGTTGGTTCAATTAGCCTACCCAAAGTTTGCTTGACCAGAAATCTCATTCTTGTAATGCAGTAATGCAACGGTACGTAGTTACTTAGATTAATATTAGCTGACTTTACCTTTAACTTTAACAAACCCACATTCTTAACGTTGGCTTTGTTGCTGCTGCTGTTGTTGCCATGGCTGCAGGTGAACCTGTTCTTCCTGCTGAACATAGTCCGTGTGCTCATCACCAAGCTAAAGGTGACCCATCAGACTGAGTCCAGCCTGTACATGAAGGCCGTGCGGGCCACCCTCATCCTGGTGCCGTTGCTGGGCATCCAGTTCGTCCTGCTGCCCTACAAGCCCCAGGGCCTCAGCCTGGCCTCCGAGATCTTCGAGTACATCATGGGCATCTTCATGCACTACCAGGTGAGGGTAGGTCGGTCGGTGGTCGTCCACGGTGGTCTGAAAACTGTGCAAAACATCTAACCAAAATGGCCACTTGGATTATGTTCCTATTTACGGGAGCCAGGGCTGTGTAGAAGTATCAGATTATATTTTCAACTCGCGCAAAGAACGGTATGCTAACGAAATGTGAGGAGATATTTGATGATTTTGACAAAACGTTTGTTGGCATACAATTAGCTTGCAATAGCTGACTTCCCCTTTAAATGTTCTATCTTCAGGGTCTCCTGGTTGCTACAATATTCTGTTTCTTCAATGGAGAGGTAAGCCTTCATACTGCTAGTATGTCTGATGCTAAATAGCCTTATCGTTTGCCCTCCTCAGTTGCTCCAAGCTGTGTGTAATTATGTCTAATTGCATGACTTGCACACTATAAAGGTGTGCTGTTGCACTTTGTAAAGTTCATTGTAAGCCCATATAATGTGTTGTTCTATTCGTACCAGGTACAGGGTAGTTTTGGATTTGAGTCTAAATTGAGATTAAGACTGAAGCTCAAAAAAGGGCATCTTCACGTACTGTAACATTAAAGGTATCAAGGCGTTTGTGAATGTTTGTGATGAAGCTCATGGTCTTTCATCTGTTTAAATCCCTGTACTAAGATTTACCAGAGCAATGGGATTAGAACCAGAGTTATCTTTGTCGATCCTATTAATCTTTCATTTTAACAATCTACTGACTTGTGTATAGATACTGCTAATAATTTGAGTAAAGATGGTTTGTTTTTGATGAATGATGTAGCAGTTTAAGGTAATGGACAGTACACAGTATATGTAGTAATGTATATGGAAAGAGTGAAGATTTTAACTAAGAACTACTGAGACTTTAAACTAGACTACACGTTAAGGTAGCCTACATTCCGGCTAGCTTGTTAACGCATGCATGTGTCTCTTCCTGGGTACACGTTAGGGCTGGGCGATATACTGGTATATATCGGTATATCGGAATATTCTCAAAAGAAATATAAGATTAGACAATATCGTTTATATCGATATAGTTATATTATGCGTTTATTCATTAGGTTTTCTATTTGTTTGTCTCTCCCTCCATCCACATTTCCGTTGGGTTTCCTGTTTTTTCTCAATGCCTGAAGGATTTAGCCCACTTTATAGAAAATACCGATATATATCGTGTATCGGAATTCAAATAAAATATATCGGGATATTATTTTGGTCCAAATCGCCCAGCCCTAGTACACACGTTAAGCTAGCCTACATCCCGGCTAGCTTGTTAACGCATGCATGTGTCTCTTCCTGGGTACACGTTAAGCTAACCTACATCCTGGCTAGCTTGTTAACGCATGCATGTGTCTCTTCCTGGGTAGGTTCAGACCGTTCTGAGACGACACTGGAACCAACAGAGGCTGCAGTTTGGCGGCACCTTTGGCCACGGCGACATCTTCCGCTCGGCCTCCTACGTGGCGTCGTCCCTGACGGAGGTCCACCGCTGCTACAGCATCGAGAGCCACACGGAGTACCTGAACGGCAAGAGCTACGACGACATCAGGACCACCATTCACAACGCCAGCAATCCCTTTGACAACCCCTTCGCCTGAAACTGCTGCTTTGACTTCACCCAACAAAGGTGATTCTTTTTTTTTTAAGAAAAACAAAACAACAAAAAAACGGATTGTGTTTATGCATTCTCTACGGGCCGATACTTTAACAGGTTGTGGAAAGAACGGACCACATTTTTTATACTTTTTTTTTTTCTTTCAAGATGGGGGGGAAAAAAGAGAATAAAACCTGTCCTGACTTTTTTAGGACTACGGTATCTGTAATTATCTAATTATTTTCAGACAGTGAAGATGTAAACTTTTCTATGAATGCCACGCCTCTGTTTTATTCCACTCAGACACCAAAATGGCTGACAGACTCCTGTACGAACTTGATCCATTTCATCTGTTTCTGTCTGACTATTGCTAAAAACACTCTGGAGATATTTTATTTTCAGAATAAACAAGAATACGGGATTGGAAGTATTATTGGCAGTTTTTTGTCTATATCTCTTTAAGTATATTTTTCTCCTAATTTTGTTTGTAATAGATCCAAAATGGAATACTGTATACAGTATATTGAGGACTCTAGACCAAACGCAAGACAAAACACACTAATGTTGCTAATGTTGCTTTTTACAAACCCTGTTACATTGTATACTATATTGCCATAAGATTTTTTTTTTTTTTTCGGTATTTATCAAATGGGAAAAATATTGCATAAAAAACACTGGAATTAAAAGAAGGATTTTTGTAAGAATTAATATTTGACACCCAGATTGTGAATCTCATCAAGCACAAGCATTTTTATGTACACTTTCCATGATGCTGGAAAGATGTAAATTAACAAAAAGCGGGCATGAAGGTGGATCCATTTGTATGTGTTAATGATTTTCTGTATAATATAAAGTTTTTGTTTCCAATTCTATCAACACCGTAACAACCCCATTCCTTTTTAGCTCACAAACTGGGAGTATAGATAAAGGATGCTGGAGCACTCAACTGAATAACAGCTAATGGTAATAAATAATTAATATCTAATAGTTTTGTCTACTCACAGGAATAACATATCAGAAGAGCAGGGTTGCTGGTTTCAGCCCTATAAAATAACAAGCGAACAGGGGTGTCAGAAAAAATATTGTAGCCTATGTAAATTTTAAAACTGGGATCGTCCTCCAAGCTCAGAAAAACTAATAAACAAATTCCTTTCTTAGATGAAGTGTCACTGCCCAGAATGTGTTGAGCTGAGTCCTGGCGAGCTGTGATACTGAACTTAAAAAAACATATTTAACACCTCTATGATTCTGGTGTACGGCGGTGTATGTTGGGCAAGTTACTCAGGAATAGTAATAAGTTACTAATTACAATCACTACCCTGCCTCGTCCATTCAGAAAAATGACCTGTGTAGCCAGCACATTTGAGAATGTAATCCTCTTTATTGGGACAATAATGAACCTTAGGAGTCAACAAGCCAAAGTCAACAAACCAGATGATTGATAGGTTGGTTCAATTAGTCTACCCTAAATTTGCTACCTAGGACCAAAAGTCTCATTAGTTACATTAGTTACTTGGATTAGTAAATTATTAATTTTTTTAGAAAAAGTAATTTGTTACACTACTAGTTACTAGGAATAGTAATTATATTACAGTACCTAGTTACTGCCCAACTCTGGTCTACGGTAATAGTTTACAGGCTACTAATAATATTTTCTCACGTAAGATTCATCGGTACAATCTGCACCTCTTGATGGAAGATGATATACAATATGAATTGGCTAATATCTGCTTCATTTAAATACAGCAGCCAAAACCGACTATTTCATCCAGAACAACGATATCGTGGCTTGGGTTGAGTAAGAGGAATGAAGGCAGCTGTTTGTCAATCGCCAAACAAAGAGCAGTGTAAAACTAAATTGCTACCAGACCCTGGGATTTCGTAATGTTCCCCTACATGTTGTTTATAATTTATATAAAACTTCCAACAATCTAAATGACGACAATGAAAAACACTCCTTGAAACCACAATAAATGTTTATGTTTTGGGGAAGTACAACATCGAGGAATGCACCTTTAGCATTCTATACACTGGGTAACATGTACATTGATTTGTTTTTTCCTAGAATGTTATTTGTAGTCATTTCTAATGTATTGTTTACTTTGGGAAGAAGGTAGATCCTACACTGTTATTAATACAACGTGGAACTATTGATCACAGCAGATCTGACAGTTTTTATATGGATTGCATTATACGCAAGTATACAGAAACAAACTGTATTTTATGATTTCTATGACTGGTCTAAAGTTAATTTAGTGCACCGATAAGGGTGGCGGCATGTTGCACTCTTGTACTGTATGGCTTTTGATGACCACACAAATAAAGTTTAAATTAAAATGTATAAAAGCATCACTGTCTTTGAATATCTCTACGATATTCAAATTGCCCACATGTTTTGGGCAGCGCGTGTCATAGGTAGTATAATTTATAAAATGGCGTCACAATGCATGCAGTTTACACAAATTGTATTTGTTTATTCTCAATTCTCAGTACACATCAGACAGTGAAGGTATTGTTTTGTCCAGACCGTGCGGTTTAAGTTAATTGAATGCGGCTGTGAACACTTTCAGAGCATCAGAAACATCCTAATGAATTAGAAGCTTTAGACAGAGCTCCGTTAAGCGTATTTAGCCTGCGGTGCGAGTTGTTTTTCCAACACTACAACAGAGAGCCCCATTAAATCAGCTGCCCCTTCCTATTCACAGCTATTGCCTCTTTCCAGTGGGCCTGTGGATGCATTATAGGCATGTTTCCTGTTTCTAAGAATACATCACTATTGAACCCTTGGTCCGTTGCCTCTTGTGTACTGTAGCAAACACTTCCTTCATGTCTCATGACTCAACCTTGTTTACTAGCGTCGAGAGCGTGCACGTGTGGAGAAATGCGTTAAAGCCTTAAAGGTTGTGTCACTGATGCTGGAGGAAGGTTGTTGATATTTGAACTGGATCAAAACGAAAACACAAAAAATTGGACCCGCATTGCCAAGGCTGGGATAGTGTTGTGAGGTGCGGTTGCCACCATTTTGTTTTAATGTATTCCCATTTACAGAACCGGGGCTGTGTAGTAAACTAGATTATGTTTTCAACGCGAACACAGAATGGACAGCTAGATAATCAATGAATATAACAAAAGGTGTATTAGCTCACAATCGCCTTTTTGAGTTTTGATCCAATTCAAATATCAACAACCTTTCTCCAGAATGACTGACAATACCTCTTATTATCTGTGTGTTATGTAAAAGTTGAGGCACAGCTATGTTACACACAGCCGTTTGCAGTAATATACTGCTGAACCGACGGACCAACCAGCCATAACAACAAATCAAACAACTGTGAGGATGTAGAGGGGCTATAAACCCTCCATACTACTCTGCCAGAGAATAGCAGAGGTTACAGACTGACTATAATGTACTGCAGAAGCAGCTTCTGTAACACTTGACCTAGTACTGAAGGCGCCAGCCCTCTTTAAATCATAATACATTCCTTGAACTTCACTGCTGCACTGTGTGTGAACAGTATTTTTTTCCTGTTTGGAAAGAAGTAGCTCTGGTTAGATGGTATGTCCAATTTATCAGAAATATAGACATCGTTGTACTCATTCAAGCCAGCTCCGTTGAATTAAAAGGAATTCCTTCGTCCAAGCTCATTTAATGTACTCTATTTATTATCAATAGCATTACATTCAGAGCTGATTAAATAGTAGAAGTTTTTAACACAGTCAGCGTTGTGTTTAGTTCTACAGTATGGTGCCTCGACATTCTAGGTCCTAGGCTGGTAGTGGGCTTTCTGGACTGTAGTTTACTGTCCGTACACCATGCACTTCACAGCAATCAGGTCTGGACAAAAGACTGTTGGGTTCACACAAGAATGGGCGGGAACTCAAGGTTACACGGGAAATCTACACAGCCTTAAGGGTGGTGTGTGGGAAAGTTTTACGGATGTGTGTGTGTGTGTGTGTTTGTGCGCACGCGCGCTCAATCTGGGTGGGATGTGAAACTTTGGTTTAGGGTACAGGGTTTGTAGCTAGGCTTTGCCATGGGTGAATAAGGACCCAAGACAGCAATCACTGGCCCTAGCTCTCACAGTGGAACAATGGTGCATAGCATCACAAAATGAAAGCGCACCGGCGTGACTCTAGTCCCATTTTGAGTTTAACCCTTTAGGGCGTGGTTTCATCACAACATTGTTTATGGTTATAGCGTGGTTTCATTACAACATTGTTTATGGTTATAGTGTGGTTTCATCACAACATTGTTTACATCAGTGGTTATAGTGTGGTTTCATCACAACATTGTTTATGGTTATAGCGTGGTTTCATCACAACATTGCTTACATCAGTGGTTATAGCGTGGTTTCATCACAACATTGTTTACGTCAGTGGTTATAGCGTGGTTTCATCACAACATTGTTTACGTCAGTGGTTATAGCGTGGTTTCATCACAACATTGTTTATGGTTATAGCGTGGTTTCATCATAACATTGTTTACGTCAGTGGTTATAGCGTGGTTTCATCATAACATTGTTTACGTCAGTGGTTATAGCGTGGTTTCATCATAACATTGTTTACGTCAGTGGTTATAGCGTGGTTTCATCACAACATTGTTCACATTAGTGGTTTTAGTGTGGTTTTATCATGCCATCATATTTATCGTTAAATGCATATTGAAATAGTAAGTGTTAACATCATTTTTTTAAATATATTTAAAGATCTAACCTCTACAGGAATCTATTTGTCTATTGTAAACAGGGTAAGAGAAGGGCATGCACTGAGTTTCAGACCAAGCTAATGTTTGTGTACCGCTTGTTACACAAACATTATTTATGTTATGAAATGGTTTATTTCTTTTAAGAATGAAGTTGACAGGGTTTACCTAACCGAGGCCAGCGTGGCATGGCTTTGTTTGTGAATTGAGATTACTGAAAAGATAGAGATTCTCTCCCCAAACAATGATGCATCCATTTCCAGTCTATTCTTTCACGTTAGTAGTGAGTTCTGGGAAATCCGCTCATGATAATCAAAACGTTTACCCTGTATTAAACACATCTTGGCATGAATGCAAACACATGTCTGCTTGCATGTTAAGATTTTATACCCCTCCGTCCCCCCCAAAACACACACACACACACACACACACACACACACTTTGGTGAACACATGACTAACAGATGATTTACTGTTTACGTGCTTGATGAACCCAGGCGCACACACACACACGTGCACACACTCGCAGGCACGCACACACACAGTTCAAGAGCGATCTTAAACCCGCATCTGGCAAATAAAGCAAAGCTCTGAACGTGATCTGGGCAGTCAAGTATGGGGATGTCTACTCTCTAGAGAACAATGGAACGACAATCTTGGCTCCGCCTGTGTGTGTGTGTCTAAAGGGTTAGGGTGAGCAATGTGGCCCGGCTATATTGATGTGACCCGGGTCTGGGTGGACCGGCAGGAAGTCTGCCTGTTCCCGGCACCTTCAGACGGCCGTGGCGCGCCAACGAGGGGTCAGAAATCTATCTGAGCTACTTCCATTGCGCGGCAACGTCACCGCGGTAACAGATAAACCCCTTCGTTCTGGGGCGTGGACCTTGATAAGGCAACGGTACATTGTGTCGCCGTTTTGAAGAGAAAAGAGGTTTCAGAGAGTCTGCGATTCTGTATCGTCAGTTGAACTAAAATGTAGCATAGATCTCAAAAAAATATTCAGATTTTGGCAAGGACGTGAACTGTTTATAGTAAAGCCATCCATTTTCGGTCACTTTGGCAACACCTGCAGTGCAGTGGAGTACAGCACGTTGAACGTACTGTATTTACTGTAGACTCAATTTAAAAATGTCAAACCTGGACTCCATTATAAAAAAGAAAAGCAAATGTATAGACATGAACTGTAGCTGTGCGCTGAATCATTGTTGTTATCTTTTGAGATTGGTCCTTTTTGAAGAGGCAATTTCTTCTCTTAACATAACTCACTGTATGTCACACAGGAGGACCCCTTGTTTGGAATGAAAGCCCCCTTAAAACATCTCAACACAATGAGCCTGTTTGTCTTTTAAAGGGCCCAGTTCCTTCCGGGGGGAGGGCCACTGCCCAGGGGCGTCGGGCCAGCGTTTGAGCACCTCTGCTGGGTGTGTGTGGCCATACTGTATACCCTCATCTTCAGCTTCCACCAGCAGGAACTGCGTTGCTCCTCTCCCAGTTTCCTGCCATTGTTCGTGTCCCCTCGGCCCAACGCAGGCTTCCAACGCCCGAGATCTGGGAAAAACTGGGATGTTGAGCCAACCATTTCCTCTCTCTCTCTCTCTCTCTCTCTCTCTCTCTCTCTCTCTCTCTCTCTCTCTCTCTCTCTCTCTCTCTCTCTCTCATCCCTAACCTCAGCCAATGGGGTGAGAGAGGATTTGTGTGCAAGTAGAGGTGTGTGCGTGCGTGCGTGCGTGCACGTGCATCAATAAGCACGCCCTAACGCTAACTATCTGTGCTTTAACCTTTAACCCCCAACTCCTAATGCAACTACATGCCTTAATGTTTACATTGAGGTTTAACTAGATGTGTTGCTAATGTTCGGGGAAATTACTTGGGGAAAGTTTTTGAGATTGTGTTGGTGCTACTCCTCACTTTTCAGCTTTCTATATCTGTTCTTCTGAGCCTTTTTCAAAGTTTTCTAGATTTTTAATCTCAAAATGGTTTTGTCTAAGTGGCGGTTGAAGTTATAGGGCGTTGCCGCTGTTGAGTGAAATATGGTGTCCTTTGAGTGTGCAGTGACTATGGGTCCTTTGAGACTTCAACTGGGATTACGGCGCATTACAGACAACTGCAGAATTCCTGTCCTGAAGTCAGTGACAGCAAAGATCCCTCCCAGTGATCATCATCCAACCAGAGCTGCTACAACATTTCTATGTCAGCGCAAGGTCCATGCAAAGTTCAAACGAGCTTAAAACGTGCATGGAACATCTCTGTCATGCATACAGTGAGCACACGGAGGACGGGGTGGGGGGGGGAGAGAAAGAGGAGAATTTAGCTACTAGGCTCATATTTTTCCTCAGGAAACAAGAAATGACTATTTCCCCGCCCCGTAAAACGGGTCGGACACAAGGTGACTTTTAACGACAACAGTCAAGTCTACGTATTCCGCGGTGTGGTGTTTATGGCCTTGTTCAACCGGTGCTCCCATCTATCAACAGCATGAATCTATGAAGGCCTTCTAACCTACTAATACTGAGCTTTTAAGGAGTGTGAGAAGAGGTTCACAATTACGTCATGACTTGTGATGTCACATAAATCAACTCCTCGCTGTCAACCGGGTTTAAATGTGTACATGAACCCATTTTACCTTGAATCAAATAAAAAATGTACTTAAAGCTTTGATTATCTAACACAATATATAGCTTTAAATTAGTATGTAGCAGTGAATTCATTTTTTAATAATCTTGTTAGCATATCCCTTTTTCCATAATATTCTGTTGCAGTGTTCATTTGTCCCCCCAGAGTACTCCCTGCTCCAAATTGAAAATAGCAGCTTTGGCTAAAAATGTCAGCTGAAACAGATGTGTAGTGTGTACCGGCCGTGCCGCAGGAAACGGAGAGAGTCGCATCCCTTCCCCTCCTCCCTCCTACTCTCTCCCCCTTCCCCTCAGAGAGAGAGAGAGAGAGAGAGAGGGAGAGGGAGAAGGGGAGAGAGAGAGAGAGAGAGAGAGAGGGAGAGGGAGAGAGAGGGGGGGCTAGGGAGGAGGTTGACCCCAAAAAACATGTGCAGCCTGAACTCTGGTCCGTTGGCTTCCTTTGAGGATACCCTCTCTCCTACCCCACCCCTCGCTCTCTGTCTTTCTCCGATTCACTCCCTCTCGTTTTCTGTTTCTTAATCGGTCACGCCCTCAAAAACACACACACACACACACACACACACCTCTCTTGCAGGCGTGATGTGTATTAGTGTGTGTGTGCACATTAAGATATTTGGATAAGATAAACCTACAGGCAGATTAACCAAGCATACTGTATGTGTAGTCAGGGTGATGTGCATCCATCTTCATATTCACGTCTCAGTCAGTTGCGATTGCAACCGTAATCCCCAAGAGGGCGATGTTGTGGTTTACACCCGACAGAAATAGTCTGGATAAAAATATCAACGCTATTGTCTCAGAGGGGCGCTGACTTATGCTTTCATCTCTCCTGCCTTGACAGGATCAGACACCACATTCAAAGCTGCCTTCTCAAGGTAAATTGAGCATACGTAATACATTTCTTGGCCAACTGAATTGTGAAGGCATTTTGTTAGTTGTGAAGAGCCTAGTCAGTGTGAACTAAGAAAGACGTACATTTATTCTCACATTGGTAATCAACAGAAACAGACAAGACAAACTTGACAATTTACAGTCATACTTTACAGGCTGGGTTAAAGAAAAAAAACAAAGGGGCAGGTGTTTGAACAGCACTTAATAATTTAGATTCAAGCATGTTTTTCATATTCTTCAAGTTTCTAAATAAACTAAAACTACAGACGTTGCCCACAGGATACCCACAAGCTTGAATACCATTAGCGCCTCATTTAGTCTTTCTTTGGCTTTCCAGTTGACACGTTTCTGCATACCACCCTCCAATATGCAATTTCCCTTTAGTGTATATCTTATATGTTATATGTTTGACCATGTACATTTATTAGTCTCACATCAGCCCCATCAAATGAGCTGGCCACTAGAGAAACAGCCTATTCGGAGAGTGTGAGGCATTAAATAGCTTTCATACATACAGTATATTAATTCCTCTTTATTACCTGCTTAACAGATTTGACCGGTGAAACTTAACAGGCCTGCCAAGGTTATCGGACACTCTTGATGGGGTAGGATCAAACATCTTCCCGACCACTTCCACACAAAACTATTAACAGGGGCTTCCGTCAAAAGCTATTACATCAACTAGGTCCCACATTCACTGAAATCTAGTTATAGTAATTGTATCGTAACAAGGAGTCAGTAATTACGGATGAAAGGCTGTTCTACGAACATCTGTTGGCAACGCTGCTTCTCCTAAACAGACCGCTCTTATCCATGTTGTTGTTAATTTAGGTTCTTTCTTTACAAGAAGCACACTGGTCCAATGTCCAAACCAAACTCTTGATTTGCCCTGCCAATGTCCATAGGGGCCAAATCTATGATGGGTAGCCTGGCTGTGGTTTGGCTCCTGTACTCAAACACCGTTATGCCCCACTCGCCATTTGATTTCTGCATGGAAAAGACAGAAATGCGAATAAATAAGCAACATACAATATTCTCAAGATTAACATAGAAAAAAGAAAAGAGCACTGTGTGAAAACTTTTACTATTCCACTGACAGTAAAATAATCTGCTGTGTTCGCTGAATAATTGCGTACAAAATTAAGGCGTCACATTCATATTTTGTTGTCACTTGTAGATAAGCTCTCACAAGAGCAACACTGCAGTGACTAGCCAATGTAGGCCGAAACACTAGCATGTTTTGCTTAATTAACATGCATGGCCAGAACATACATTAGCATGTTTTGCTTAATTAACATGCATGGCCAG